>WAAF01014758.1:652-14736 GCA_013400475.1 Tricholaema leucomelas | reverse complement strand
AAAGCAGGATTTAAGAATGTTTGGTAATTAAATAAATCATGTTTAAAGGAAACATTTCCTAATACTTAATGCAAGCCTTAGGCTTCGGTAGTTTAAGCAAATTTTATGAACTAATACTTCTTCAGTTTACAAACTACTGACTGCACTCTGCTTCCTGAAAAGCAGTCTGCTTTGAACTCTTTGGATTACACTCTTTAATTGTATTGTCTAGTGGCAGATCTAATCACATGATCACATCTGCCAATCATCACAGACACCTTCAATAAATTAGTGAGGTCAGTGTAGCTCCACAAACTTCAGCCCATGGCCTCTGTATTTCCATTTTAAAATAAGGGAAAAAAATGCTTCTGATACCCTTGCACTGTATGTCTCAGCAAATGGTATCTGAGTGACAGCAATGCTGCTTGTGGGCTGGTGATTGTATCACATCCCTTCAGTTTGCCAAGCCCCAGTATTTGAAACAGTTTGGTAAAATGACTACAGTGTGGTAAAATGACTATCACAGCAGAATTATTTCAGTGGGAATCTTGAACCACCTATGAATTTGTGCTACAATGCAGCTGGGGATTTTGTGTCATACATTAACCTGAAGCTTTCACAAACGAGAATATTGCTTGTCTTTTTATAAGGTCAGCCACAAAAAAAGCATCACTGCTGGGTTTCTAATCTTGAATCTCATGCTCATTAATAATACAAAACAGAACATCAAACCCTTCTAAAACAACAAGCTCAGAACTTTGCTTTTAGTGATATCAGCATTTCTCCTTTTCACTCCTGAAGGTGCAGATTATGCTTTTGACTGTAAGAGTGAGTGCTTTTAAGTCACTTCACCAAACGTTACCACAGGCTTCTGTTTCCAAGTACAGTGTGTGAATCATATGCACAGAGGCTAAAAAAAAAAAAAAAATACTGAAAAAGGTAATTGCAAAATAAATATAGTATTTTTTTCAGGCAGAAGACATGTAACTGAAGGTAATCCATCATTACCAAGTTTGCAGATGACACTAAGGTAGGAGCAGGTGTTGATCTGTTGGAGGGTAGGAGAGCCCTGCAGAGGGACCCTGACAGGCTGGATGGGTGGGCAGAGGCCAATGGAATGAGATTTAACAAGTGTGCTAGTTTGAGACTAGCTGGAATATTGTCTCTTCTGCCAGGCAACCAGCAACAGAACAAGGGGACACAGTCTCGAGTTGTGCCAGAGGAGACATAGGCTGGATGTTAGGAGGAAGTTCTTCCCCGAGAAAGTGATGTGCCATTGGAATGGGCTGCCCAGGGAGGTGGTAGAGTCACCGTCCCTGGAAGTGTTCAAAAAGAGACTGGATGAGGCACTGAGTGCCATGGTCTAGTTGACTGGATAGGGCTGGGTGCTAGGTTGGACTGGATGATCTTGGAGGTCTCTTCCAACCTGTTTGATTCTATGATTCTATGAATTGTGCTGTTTTAGCTATTGCATTTAAGAGTTTCCCAACATGTGGCACCATCCCTGAAAGTAAAGCACGAACTGAAGGGCAGAGAAATTGCCATCAGTATCACAGCTTCATTATGACTGTTGACATGAAAAAAATATTAATCTGCACTGATACATGTTAAGTTCGAAAAAAACAAAGAACTCATAAAATTTTGGTGCTTAGACACCTGCATTTTGAGAGCAGCTTGATTCAAAGTGTGATTAGTAATCCTGGATGAGGCCTAAATGCCTCTACAGTGATATGCCATTAAACTCAGGCTTTTGTGGACTGCTCATACACAAAGGCTGAACAAGAAACTATCTTAAGTGCCTTGGGTAGCCTATTAAGGGTGGTTTTAAATTTGAAAATTTACCTAAGCTGCTTAACAGCAACTGACCAATAAAGTCACAATAGTGGCATCAGAATATGGAACCATTAGATATGCCACATGTAAGTATCAACTCACACTGATTTTTTTCACACCTCTGTCCAACGTACACAATACTTTCTATAACAGAACTTTAATAAGCATAGCTGTAACTTTATTAAAGCTAAACAGAATACAGTTTGGTCATCCTAGCTGTATGAAAAAGACAGGCTGTCATGTTGCCATTTTTTATTCTTTTTGGCTGGTTGGTGGAAGCTCCAGAGTAAAGAATAATTTGTCTATAAGGCCATGCCTTACAGTATCTGGGATGTGGCCGCATCTGGTACAAAATGAAATTGCTTGTAAGCCTCTAACAGCAGTACAGACCAAGAAACGCGAAATGTTCTCACCACACAGAACTTCGGGTACATTTAGTTAATTAGGCAAATGTACCTGGTGTACTAGGAACAATGTGACAGAACACTTTCACAAGACGCAGCGAGAGCCCTCAGTAAGACCCCCTCACCCCTTTCAGCAACTGATAAAGCCTATCACTATGTACAGGATAAAAGAAAAGAGCAATATCAAATGAATCACAAGTACAGCTTCCTGCCATGCTAGTGAAATAATACATCCTTGTCAGAAGCCTTTCATACGTCCATTTTAAAAGAAATGAGAACAAGCTGTAAGGAGAGAAGAGACCACCAGTAGAACAATGATGCTACTGTAATTTTTTTATCACTGTCGCACCGTCATTAGGTTGGGTATGCTTTTCTAGCTTCCCCTTCCAGGGTCTGCCAATGAATTCAGAGAAATTAAATATAAACCTTTACTATCTACTTTTTAGATTAAAAAACTCAAAATAAAACTAAGGACAAAAACCTCTAATCCACTGTTAGAGAGCTTCATAAAAATATATGTAAAGGGGATTCTGCTTTTCTAGGCCATGAAACATAATCCTTTTTTCCTTAGTATATTTTGACTGTTCTTGAAAACAAAGATATAATCTTTGAAACAATTTGATGCATAATTGGTATCCCCTACTGTGACAGAATAGGTAACGAGATCCAAGAATCCAGTGAGAAAATATATTTCTTGAATTTTTTAATTCTGGTACACATCTAGACAAGACATATGTACTCATCTAACTGAAAGATTTGCCACTCTAGGAACAGATAATGAGAATTTAATTTACTTTATATAGTTAAATGAAGGGTACAGCAGAACAACCATATGCATTAAGGTTAAGTACCAATGTACTGTCTGTTGTATTCTTAAACACAGGGACTCCAGTGAAACTACAGCTGTCAAAAATTGCATTGTTATTAAAAATGTTTTAGTGGTATGGTATACTCAGGTCTGCTTATAATGACCTTTTTTATCCATTTTTCTTCTCTCTATGAATGCTCTTTCTAAGGGGAAAACTGTGTATCATCTGCCCCTTTGCACAGTTCTCATGCATAATGCAATTACTATGATTTTCTGCACCGCAAAAGAGCAGCTATTTCCCATAACTACACAGAAAGAAAATGACCCAAATTCAAATTACTGCGCAAAAGACAGACCTTACTAACATAGCTCTTATTACTTAAGATGACAGTGACTAACTACAAATCGCATTAGTATTTTCAATTCAGGTAGTTGTGTGTTCGACCATTAACCAGCCCTACCTCATGTTCCCTTGGACACTAATGACTTCTGACCATGTGACTCAGGAGATCTGAACAAAACTGTAATATTGGGTTCCACTGAGAGCTACCTACATAGGTACTGGGAAAACAATATGCCAGGGACAGATATGTTGTAACTGCAGCCCATGTTAACAGCTTACTCAGTGTAGCTGAGATGTTAGAGCCAAGAAGGCAAAAGAAACATAAAAAAAACCCCAGGATTTGGAGCTTTTCTTCTTCCTCTCTTAGCAATTATTATTAAGCAAATGTGGCATTTAGAAACTAATGTTTTCTTCTGCAGAAAATTCCTGCAACAAATGTTATAAAAAAAATGTCAGGAAAATTGTTATATCTGGTAAAAATCACAGACATTAAAATAAAAGGCAATTCAAAGCAGATGTTTTCAATATGTCTACCTGAAACCTTTTAGAACAAAGTTCTCTCTCCCCATCATCGATCTCAAGCTTTAATTGGCAGACAGTAAAGTCTGATGGGAAAATAATGGTCTTTTAAATACTTGGGAATGAAAAGCAAATTGAGTTAGCACAGTGTAAGAGGCAAGTAATTACATAATGTCAATCCTGTTTTATACAGTTCAGTCTTTTAAACAGCAAGCAAAGAAAAGACGTCTGAGACAAAATAGGAATCTCCTTCCTTCAAGTGACTCAAGGACTACGTTCCCAGTGAGACGTTTGTGTAGGCTCTTTGCTTAAGGGCTTCTCAAATTCAGCTGCTGCCAACATTGTTAGTTTGTGACTCTAAAATTTTCCTTCTCTCTTCTCAACCCCAACCATCACTCAGTGGCTATAAGAGTATAAGTCATCAGTGGACAACTTCTGAAATGAACCTCTCTGCAGAAAGAACTTCTATTGTATCACATAAAAATCAGTAAACAAAGTAGATAAAATGTGAAAAGACTGATTGAAATCTGAAGTATACTACACAATCTAGTATTTAAATTTACATAACATTTAATAATTTCCTGAAATGTAAATAAATCACTGAACACAAACAAAAAAGAAGAGCTTTACATGGCTCATGTACCATTCTACAGTTGTCAATTCCTTGTATCTACTGTTTGCACCATCACCTATCCTTCTGCCACCTATGCTACTCTAGCAGTATTTCATGTTACAGACTGAACATCAGAGAAGGTATCTAGAATGAGCAAGAACTGACAAGAACCCAGAACTCAATACTAGACCATTTTTCCTAAACAATATAGTCATTTAGTACAATTTAACAGCCAGTGCTTGCATTTGCAAACTTTTACATTAGATTGTTCCTGGTTCCACAATGATCATTTACATACATTCTATACAAAAAAGAGATGATGACTGTGGTCTATAGTGATAAATTTACTTGAATAAACTTTGATTATGGGTGAAGACATAATATCAGAATTTCTAAATATCAGTAGGGTCAGACTCAAGCAGATCTCAAGAAGGACAGATTGCTGCTTGAGAGAGTCCAGTGCAGAGCCACAAAAATGATTAATGAAGTTGAACATCTTCCTTATGAGGACAGACTGAGGGAGCTGGGGCTTTTTAGCTTGGGGAGGAGACCACTAAGGAGTGATCTCATTCATGTTTATAAATATGTAAGGGGTGAATGCCAGGAGGATGGAGCCAGGCTCTTCTCAGTGATGCCCAGTGACAGAGCAAGGGGTAATGGGTGGAAGCTGAGGCACTGGAGATTCCATGTGAACCTGAGCAAGAATTTTTTCACTGTGAGGGTGACAGAGCACTGTAATGAGCTATGCAGGGAGACTGTGGAGTCTGCCTCCCCGGAGCTATTCAAGAACTATCTGGATGCATTCCAGTGTGATCTGCTCTAGGTGATCCTCCTCTGGCAGGGGGGCTGAACCAGATGATCTTCCGAGGCCACTTCCAGCTCCTGACATTCTATGATTCTATGATCAGACACTGAGCCGATAAAGAAGGAACTGAGAAGAGCTGTTAATATCATAATTTTTTTTTATTATACATCTCCAGTGCTACTCCTAGCAGGGTGCATACAATTAAGTTGTGATATGGTACTGGATATCTTTAAAGATGATAACATTTGACTGCTTAGCTTTCTCCAAAAAGGGATAGATTGCATATTTCTCCAGTTAGGGTCCATGGGGAATCTGAATAATTTCTTCTGTTAAGATCGCTTCAGGCAGCTAAAAGACAATGTTTAGGTTTTCTTTCGTTTTTCCTTTTTCTATTGACTTCAGAACAAACAAATTCAGCCCTGCTGCTTGCTGCTCAGCCTTCTGGCCCAATATGCCCTTTTGGCTATCTTCTCAATACTGCAACTACTTATGTTCAAATCCAAATTGCAGCCTCCTTTCTGGAAAGTTCTTGTGCATTTTATATACTTGCATACACAGACATACATGTGTATACATGACAGAGCAAAGGAGGTGATTCTCCCCCTTTACTCTGCTCTCGTCAGACCCCACCTGGAGTACTGTGTGTAGTTCTGGAGCCCTCCACACAAGAAGGACATGGAACTGCTGGAGCGGGTCCAGAGGAGAGCCACGAAGATGATCAGAGGGCTGCAGCAGCTCTGCTATGAGGACAGGCTGAGAGAGTTGGGGCTCTTCAGCCTGGAGAAGAGAAGGCTTCCAGGAGACCTTAGAGTGGCTTTCCAGTATCTGAAGGGAGCCTACAGGAAGGCTGGGGAGGGACTGTTTACAAGGTCTAGTAATGTCAGGATGAGGGGGAATGGGTTTAAACTGGAAGAGGGGAGATTTAGACTGGATGTTAGGAGGAAGTTCTTTACAGTGAGGGTGGTAAGACACTGGAACAGGTTGCCCAGGGAGGTTGTGGATGCTTCCTCCCTGGAGGCGTTTAAAGCCAGGCTGGATGAGGCCTTGAGCAACCTGCTCTAGTGGGAGGTGTCCCTGCCTATGGCAGGGGGTTGGAGCTGGATGATTCTTGAGGTCCCTTCCAACCTAAACCATTCTATGATTCTATGCTAAATAACAGAATTTCTCCTACTTTATCTCCAGTAGAACACGAACACAGGTATACTGTCTTTCAATTTTTTTCCCATGCAGTCAGAGGGGAAAAAAAAACAACAAACAACAACACAAAAAGGAGATTCTCTCTGTTTGTTTTTCTGCTACCACCTCTGACTCAATACACCATGAGCAATCTTGAAAGTGGATGGTAGGTTTTTACTGCAGAGTCTAGTAGCTGCCAACTGATCACTGTGCCAATGACTCATGCTTGCTCACGTACCCTATACACTGGTCACTCATTACAAGTGTGCTACATTGCACATTTGGACTTTTCCTGTAATTTTCCCCAAACCTATCAAAGATTTCCACAAAATGCAATTCTTTTGCTGTACACAACGGGTAACTGAACTGTGACACTTCAGCTCTTGCCATATGGAACAGTTACATAAACAGTTCCTGGTAAATAGTTTCAAGTGAAGTATTTTGACATACAGGCCACAACCTGTCAGGAGAAAAATAACAACACATTATTCAAGAGGTCAGAATTGCAAGGTCATCAATATCCACCTGCTGTACTTTAGTAGTCAAAACACATTACAGATGGTCATGATATGACCATCTAGGACAGAATACCTTTAGAATCCAAATATAATTCATTTAGAATTAAAACTATTAATTAAAGTCACATATAAAGTGAGAATAAAAATACATCATACTGTGAAAGACAATTTTAACCAATCACCTGGAAGAGAGTATCTTTTGCAAAGACTTAAAGACTTCACTAGGAATTCTGCAGTTACAATCATGCTACATTTGCTAATTATTTTTTTCCTTGACCTTAACTACCTAAAAAGGTTTCTTTTTCAAAACCAATACATTAGTTAAACCTTCATAGATACTTCAAAATTATGCAAATCAACAACTGAATATTATACTTCAAAAGAATTATATTTATTGGCATTTAATTAGTAGTTACCAACATACTAAAAAAAAAAAAAGATGACTGATAAGTAGTTGTGCTAGTTTGAAGCGAGCTAGAATGTTTTGGTGAGAAGAGCTAGATCACAGGCTGTGAAAGGACAACAATGGTGATGTCTACGTCCCCTGTGAAAGGACAACAATGGTGATGTCTACTTCCCTCATAGGCTCGCTGAGATGTATAAAAATAAAAGTCAAACNGCTTCATTCATATTTCCAGAGCCGGCTGAGTCTAGTCTGGGTGATTTCCAAAAGTGTGGGGGGGGCGGGGGACACCCAAACCACCACAGTAGTTGAAACAGCCCTTTAATGACTGAAAGTGTTTGAATTCTGCAGTTCTTCAGCAGTGTTGGAACTGTGTTGACACAATATTTGACATGCATGCGTAGACTGTAGCTAACGGAACATATACTAGTAGCCTTCTGATAGCTAAGAAATCAGAACTGTAAAGCAATGCATAATTCAAAATAAACACCTTTTTATTATTTCTTTCCAGCCATCGATACCTCCTCATTCTTTCAAAGAATTCTTTGTGTGTTGACATTTGTCTTAAAGATCATGGATACAAAATACACTGTATTCTTGCCATTTGTTTTATTCCTGAGGCTGCTTAATTTTTCATTACAGATGAAAAACCAACTTACAGTGTGTGGTGAAGTGTTTAAAAAAACTCTTGGTTTCCAGTACCAAAATATACCTTAAAAATATTTTAAAGCATTTCTGTGGACAAACTTAGCTTTTTTGGAAGCTGATGACATTTAAAGCCTCAATTTCCTCAGTTACTTTTGGAAATGGCACCTAAAGCTTGAAGGTATTCACTGGCATGAAATCTGTTCCTGTAAATACACCTGTATAATACTTTCTGCAATCGTTGCTGCACCTTTCTATTAAAGATGAAAGAGAATTGAGCTGTAAGCAGCTATCAACACTGTTTACAGTTACAAAGATGACTTTCCTTGTCCATAATAAAAAAAACCCTATTTTATTATTTATTTATGTGTTTATTTACTTATAATAAGGGAAATTAACAAAATGTGATGAACTCATCTGCTCCAGTTTTTGTTCAATAGGTGTTTGTTTACTACAAGAAAACTCTTCTGGAGTCAGAAATAATTACTTCCTGTGAAAATGCGACCAGCTGTTTATGGGTATGAATGCAGAATCAGTGAGGAAATGCTGACAGCTCCTTTTTCTCAGGTGAATGGTTAATTATTGTGGCACACTTGCAGGGTAAGTATTTCCACTTGCCTAAAGGATCTGAAGGCACATCTCTTTTGTAAATTACATAACTTGCTCCAGAATAGTCTAAAACGTGCTTTCCATCTCACTCAAACTGTGTAATTTCTGGAGCTGGAAAACATTCCAGATGTAGGTGAAGAGGCATTACATGCCTGAGCCACTCCTATTTCCATTTGCCAGTTTAAAAGAAATACAGTTGTAACTTCAATTCAGATAGTGCTTCTTCCTAGCTCTTAATGTTTAACAAAAGGACCATTTAGAAAAATAAAAACCAAAGAAACCTGAAACAACCCCAAAAAAATAAAACCAGCACATTGTTATTTTAAGTATTTTAGGGTTAACCAAAAANTAGGCTCCCTTCAGATACTGGAAAGCCACTGTAAGGTCTCCTGGAAGCCTTCTCTTCTCCAGGCTGAAGAGCCCCAACTCTCTCAGCCTGTCCTCACAGCAGAGGTGCTGCAGCCCTCTGATCATCTTCGTGGCTCTCCTCTGGACCCGCTCCAGCAGTTCCATGTCCTTCTTGTGTGGAGGGCTCCAGAACTGCACACAGTACTCCAGGTGGGGTCTGACGAGAGCAGAGTAATCTTTGAGAGATTTAAGTAAATCAATAACCGTAATGATCCAAATTGCCCTTGTCATTAAGCAGGGAGTTAGAGAAAGCCAAGGAAGCTTTGCTGTTTTGGATACAAATAATAAAAAAAAAAAAGGTTAAGTGGATAAAGTAACTGCAGAGGAGAAAGACGGTACTTGGTAGAGACAGTACAAACTCTTTTTTTTAGAGATGATGTTGATGCACAAGAATAAAGACTTGATCTCAGATATCTCCTAGGAAAATACCTGTTTGTTTGTTTTTTTTGTTTGTTTTTTTTTTAATTTAATTTCTTTGGATTCAATTTCCATTAATCTTCAAATAAAGCCCTGGGTTCAGTTGTTTGTTTAATATACAGTCCATTACTAGAGGCATCTTTGGGCTTCCTGATTTACATTTAAGCTTATCAGCTGCTACACCTCTATGAGATCTGGCCAGTTATTCATGGGTAAATTGTGGACTTTATCACAACTAGTAGCCATAACAATGAGAAATTAATCTGATTGATGCACAGAACAACTTTCCTTTTGGCTGTAGATCTATGACAGCTTAGGAACACTGGTCCTACTACCTAAATCTTTTGCTGCTATCTATATTCATTTTTCCACAGAGGGTGATTGCTGAAAGACGATAAATATGTGAAGTACAAATGGGCAGGCAAAAATATCAGGAACAGGGTGAAGTCCAAAGCCATGTCCCACCCAACTGAATGTAGGGGCAGGGCTCCTCCTCAGATGCTGCGACTATTTCAGTTTGGTACTTCATATATCCACTAACAGGGATCTGAAAAGCTGTGGGGTGGCGGGAGGCAGGGGGGCAAGCAGGCATGTTTTTTCAATTTATTTTTTTCCCTGTGAAGATTTTATTTCTACTTCTGGTCATTCCAGGCCCCAAAAGTTCAGTGTGGGCCCTGAGAATGAAGTGGATTCTTTCTTATTCTTGTGCTGGTTTGAGCCTAGCTAGAATGTTTTGGTGAGAAGAACTAGATCATAGGCTGTGAAATGAAAACAATGATGGTGTCTGCTTCCCTCACAGCCTTGTTGAGATGTGTAAAAAAGAAAAGGAAAACACAGATTAGGTCACTTGCTCTCTTCACTCTGGGCTTCTGCTCTGGGCTCTTCGCCTGCTGGGGAGCTGGGGCTGCTGGCTGAACTCCATCTTACTCTCTAACCTCACCCTGCATTTGCTTTTGGCTGACTCACCTTGCTTCTTAATACCTCTGGCTGAGCCTCCATTTCTTCCTTGGGACTGGGGTAAGGTTGAGAGGGGTAGAGGGAAGGTGAGGGGGTGGTTGAGAGCCCCTCCTGGGGACTCAGGTTTCTGGGAGGGGAGCTGTGTTTCTGTATTACCTTTTACTTTGTATATTTCTGTCTATAACTGTATATACTGTAAATATCTGCTTGTATATTGTGCTAGCTGTAAATATAAGCTTCATTCAAATTTCCAGAGCCAGCTGAGTCTAGTCTGGGTGATTTATAAAGTGGGGGGGGGGGCGGGAAACACCCAAAACACCACAATTCTACAAATAAGACAATAAGTGTTGTATAGCAAAACAAGCTTTATTTTTGACTCCACTGCCTTGTTAGTCTTCAGTGACACACACTGCAAATTCCTTACTTGGGTGATTATAACTATCTGAAATTTAACAATCAACTTGCTGATACACAGAAAGAAGCAGAATATAGTTCACTCTCTCTCAGCCTCTCTTGCACTTGCAAGTGTAGCAGCAGTATAAAGGATTAAAATAAATCCAATTAAGTATTTTTGACTAAAGCTACCATAAAACTTGAACACACAAATTTCAGTCTGAAGTTTTCTTCAGATAAGTTTCAATTGTTACTTAAAACAAAAAAAAAAAAGACCCAGCCTCCAAGGGTGAAGAATTTATTAAAAGAATGAGAAATCAAACACAAACAAGAATATTTCACAATTCTAAGAAGTTCACCTAACTAACATACATGTCTAGATAAACTTACTTGAATCTGTACTATTCTCTTTTTATCCACAATGAACTTAAGGGGTACTGTCCGCAGAATTAGCCTACTGTGTAAATTAATATTCTATGTTAATCTTGAGACATCTAGGAAATAATTTATTTAACCACGATTTTAAAAGTCTGGTTTCTGTTTCAGGAGCAAGTTGATCTTGTAAAACACACTGTTCTGAAGTAGCAAAGCCCAAGTTAATGTCTTTGTTTTCTTAAAGTGTATGCCTCCCTTAACACTATGATTAACAGTGCTGAACAACTTTGATGGCTAATTTGATCACTAATGGCTGATGTCAGACACCCAGTAGGTTTTTGGTGGGTTTATTATGTCTTTCTCTGGAGGAGGATTCAAGACCTGCTTAAGTTCCTGAACCACACATTAGATAACAGGCCCAAGCTTCATTTGAGCAATATAACCCCGTTACCAGTTTACTCAGTAGCACGTTTTCAGTACAACTGTAAGCTGATATTAGCTGATCAGATATAAATGATTTGCAAGGCTGAAGAGTCCTCATGACAGCTTAGTTTTCCACTACTGTTTCCACTTCTCCTGTCTCTAGAGTTTCGGATCCAAAAACTATTTTAGAGTGCTGTTATATACGGTGACATAAAAGTGGATCTATTTTAAGCTTAGGACAATGTCAGGACACAACTAATGTGCCAGTGTGTATATAAATTTAACTGGTTAACAATACCTCTTCTATTTTCCTAATTATTTCTCAAAATCAGATTTCTGTGCTTGTGTGCTTCACATATTGCACGTCCAAAGTAGCTGTTTCTTTAAATGAACTGCTAATAAGAAGCTGTCATCATACATGTGATTTTATACATTTTTCATCCAAATATAAAGATCCAAATATAAAACTCAGTCCTTCAAGGCATAATGCTGGTTTCCGAGTGTTCAAAGCACTTCGGTCCCACAGCTGAACGCATGCCTTACATTCATATTGTGGGGAGTTGGACTAGGTGCCCTTTAAAGTTAACTTCCAGTGCAAACCATTCTATGGTTCTACTGTTCCATAAGCAGTACTTCATCATTGAAAGATATACTATGGACAACTTTGAAGAGGTAATCCAGCTAACTTAAAATTTATGTGAGACATAAACTGCACACAGCATGCACTGCTAGGTTGGCACACAACAAATTTCAGCTTCTAATGTACCTACACTCCACCTATATATTCCATACAGAAATACCTCTGTGAAAAGTAGCTTAAGAGTTATGCCTGTAGAAGAAATGTTACAAAATCCACAACAGGTGATAAATATGATTAAGAACAATCTTTAAAGATTGTGATGTGCAACTTGCAGGAGAATTAATTAGAAAGACCCTATCATTTTTAGAAGAGAGTATCTGTTATCTGTGGGATTTCAGTTCTAAGAAAATGAGCTGCAACTACTGAACTCTTTCTTTCAGTGAAACAAAAAGGCTCAAGAAAATAAAAGATCTCGGAAGAGGCTCAAACAATTTATTCTACTTTGATGTAATCTGTAATATATTTATACTCTTTAGTCCAAACGACTCCTGCGAAAAATGCACCTTTACAGAAATTGCAAGTTGCTATTAAAATGCTATTTAGGAACAAATACACCTACTGGCATTAAATCTTAACAATAAAAGTATGTCACAATCATTTTCTCAAAGAGCTAAAGCTGACCACTAAGCAGATAAAAACATGTATTGCAATATAGATAGTGAAACCTTGTAATAGAATATGCATTATATTAGAACATATATCACCAGTGCCTGGTAAAATTATGAAGGTCACTCTAAGTTATTTAAAAGGTCTTGAGAGACAACACAGCCATTGGTCATAGCCAGCAGGGGTTCTTGAGGGAAAGTCCTGCTTAGCCAACTTAATTTCCTTGTATTAAAGAAGTCACCCATTGTTGTGGAGGGCCCATAGGCCCGAAAACAGACTTGCATATGCTTTGCCCTGCCTGGACTTGTTTTCCTGCTCATAGTCAGAGGTGAGCACATGGCCAGCACGGAGGGGCACAACAGGCCTGGTGCCGTGGAGTCTGGCCTGCCCAGGCTTTAGGTTGTGTAAGCCCTCACATGCTCAGCTCATGCTTGCTGGGTGCTAGACCCATGTGAGCCCCATATTTGGAAAGACCGGGCCTGTGGCTCCTTGCCTGACTACCAACCTGATTGGTCACTGTGTGGCCAATGAGACCATTGATCTCGGCCCACATTTAATAAGTAGACATGCACAGGCTCACGTGCCAGTGCATTCGCTCACTGGCTCATTCGACCACGTGTTCACTGACTTGCTCAGTTGCCTGTGCACTTATTTACGGAGCTCAGACTCCCCGTGCAGCCATGCATCCCACTGCACGCCCACTGCCTTATTGCCTGGTGTGTGCCATTGCGACGAGTTACCAGCAGCAGACGCACCCACTTGTCTGCACAGGAACGTATTTCCTCTGCATCTGGAAATCCTGCCTATGAGTTCCCCGGATACAGCAGCCAGAAGGACCCAGCAGCAGAAGGTCAGAGACTATTACCCCTGAAGCTGGGAGTATTCCCGCCTTGGAGTCCATGGGCAGAGACCCTGAGGAGTTGGACAGTTTATATGGGCTGTGACGTGGCCTGGAGGGTGATTTATAATTAATCAGAATTGTGAGTAAACACTCACTCATTTCTATTACCTCTCTAATTTTTATTGTGTCTGCCATAGAGCAGAAAGCTTTCAGCCCACTCTGCTGGGCAAACAGTATATAGACCCCAAGCGGCATTAGCCGCGGGGAAAACTCCCTCTGTTTAATATTCCGAATATACGCTAGTTATAATAGTTAACAGTTTGATACATATTCCAATAATGTCTTCATGACCATGTAGAATAGATATTA
>WAAF01014756.1:200709-224277 GCA_013400475.1 Tricholaema leucomelas | reverse complement strand
GCTGTGGAGCACAGAAGTGCAGAATGGGATCTGGGCATAAGCCTGAGCATAGGAAGTTGCATCTGAGCATGAGGAGGAACTTCTGGACTGCGAGGGTGGCAGAGCCCTGGAGCAGGCTGCCCAGAGGGGCTGTGGAGTCTCCTGCTCCAGAGACTTTCAAGTCTCACCTGGATGTGTTGCTGTGTGCCCTGCTTGAGGTGAGGCAAGCTGAGGGTGGGACTCAGCCTTCAGAGGTCCCTTCCAAGCCTCCCACTCTGTGGTGCTGTGAAGAGCAGCAAATGTGTCATTTTACCACCATGGGACTTTTCTTCTAAGTAACAACTCTGCTTTGCCCCCTTCTTGTTCCCATGCTGGCTGTGCCACACAGCACTGAACTGTGGATTGCTGTTCCATTAACTCCATTCAGCCAGGCTGGGGCAGGCTGAGGGCTGGGCAGGGACAAATCCAGTGGAATTCAGCAGGGGCAGTCTGGCACCTGGGAAAGAACAGCCCCAGGGAGCAGTAGAGGTTAGAGACTGAGCTGCTGGAAGGCAGTGAAGGGGAAAAGGACCTGGGGGTGCTGGTGGGTGGGACAGTGAGCATGAGCCAGCAGTGTGCTCTGGTGGGCAGGAGGGGCAATGGCATCTGGGGTGGGTTAGAAGGGCTGTGGTGAGTAGGTCAGAGAGGTTCTCCTGCCCCCCTGCTCTGTCCTGCTGAGGCCACATCTGGAACCTTGTGTCCAGCTCTGGGCCGCCAGTTCAAGATGGACATAAAACTGCTGGAGAGAGTCCAGCACAGAGCCACAGAGATGCTGAAGGGAATGGAACAGCTCTGCTAGGAGCAGAGCCTGAGGGAGCTGGGGCTGGGAGCATGGAAAGAGGAGCCTGAGAGGTGACCTCATCAATGCTTATAAAGATGTGCAGGTGAGTGCCAGGAGGCTGCAGCCAGGCTCTGCTGGGTGATGCCCAGTGCCAGGCCAAGGGGCAGTGGTGGAAGCTGAGGCATAGGAAGTGCCATGGGAACACCAGGAGGAATTTTGTCCCTGTGAGGGTGCCAGAGCCCTGGCACAGGCTGCCCAGGGGGGCTGTGGAGTCTCCCTCTCTGGAGACATTCAAACTCTGCCTGGATGTGTTCCTGTGTGATCTGCTCTGGGTGCTCCTGCTCTGGCAGGGCTTGGACTGGATGAGCTTTGGAGGTCCCTTCCAGCCCCTGACAGTCTGTGATGCTGTGCTAAGTTACCAAGGAGGAGGCAAGGCACCTGCAAAGCTGCTCCTGCATCTGACAGGGCTGCTGGCAGAAAAAGTGAAAGAGGATTCATGCATTTTAAAGCACCTTTAGCTTCCCTGATCTAAAAGCAAACTGAGCATGAGAAGATTGCACTGGCAGCNTCCAGCCACGGCCACTCCACCACCTCCCTGGGCAGCCCATTCCAATGCCAATCACTCTCTCTGACAACAACTTCCTCCTCACATCCAGCCTAGACCTGCCCTGGCACAGCTTGAGGCTGTGTCCCCTTCTTCTGCTGCTGGCTGCCTGGCAGCAGAGCCCAACCCCAGCTGGCTACAGCCTCCCTGCAGGGAGCTGCAGACAGCAATGAGCTCTGCCCTGAGCCTCCTCTGCTGCAGGCTGCACACCCCCAGCTCCCTCAGCCTCTCCTCACAGGGCTGTGCTCCAGGCCCCTCCCCAGCCTTGCTGCCCTTCTCTCAACACCTTCCAGCACCTCACATCTCTCTGCAATTCAGCAGCCCAGAACTGGACACAGCACTCCAGGGCTGGCCTGAGCAGTGCTGAGTGCAGGGGCAGAAGAACCTCTCTTATCCTGCTGCCCACACTGCTCCTGAACCCACTTTATGCTGCAGTGCTGCCAGGGCTGGGAGTACATCTCAGCACCCAGCTGGACCTTTCCCACCACGCAGCATCAGCTCAACTTACTTAGACCTCTGCCAGCTCACTTCTCTTTCCCCATAGCTGCCATAAAGCCTTGTTAGGAGTGGTTCCTGCTTTGGGGGTGGGCAGAAACCTAAGGANATCCTGCTGCCCACACTGCTCCTGAACCCACTTTATGCTGCAGTGCTGCCAGGGCTGGGAGTACATCTCAGCACCCAGCTGGACCTTTCCCACCACGCAGCATCAGCTCAACTTACTTAGACCTCTGCCAGCTCACTTCTCTTTCCCCATAGCTGCCATAAAGCCTTGTTAGGAGTGGTTCCTGCTTTGGGGGTGGGCAGAAACCTAAGGAGCAGCAGTTTCATGAAGGGAGCTGCATTGCAGCACCAGAAGAGATCTCCTTAGACTGAGAGAAGAGCAGGAAAACATCTGGGAATCTTGCTGGGAATCTTCTAGATGAAGGCTGCTGCCATGGCCATGCCAAGAGCTACAGTCATAAGCAGGCAGGAGGAGTGTGAAGAGGGTTGGAGGAGAAGGAAGTGCTCCAGAGAAACCTGCCAGAGCTTGCTGCCAACCTTCCCACTCCCTTAGCACGATCAGGATCTGCTCTGCTGAGCTTTGGGAGAGGCCATTCCCTAGGTCCACCTTTATGCACAGTGGGAAGAAGGCTGCAGAGGGACTGTTGGCAAAGGCCTGCAGGGACAGGATGAGAGCCAGGATCAAATGAGAGCAGAGCAGGTTGAGATTGGATGTGAGGAACAAGTTCTGCACCAGGAGGCTGCTGGAACACTGCAGCAGGTTGACAAGGAGGTGGTTGAGGCTCCATGCCTGGAGATACTGAAGGTGAGGCTGGACAGGGCTGTGGGCAACCTGCTCTAGTGGAGGATGTCCCTGCTCAGTGTAGGGGGCTGGACTGGATGAGCTTTGGAGGTCCAAAGCATTCTGTGATCCTAAATGGAGACGTTAATTTCAAGTTCCTTCAATGTCTTGGCAAAGATTCAGAGCAGTTGCTCATCTTTTCTGCTCTGCTCTTCCGTGGATTTTCTCCTCCCCCTGTTCTGCCCCCCTCCTTTCTTTCCTATTGACAATTTCCACTGGTGACAGGAACCAGGAGAAGCCCCAAGTGGCAGTCCACAGGCAGCTCCCTGGCTTACTGAGGAGATGCTTTCCCAGCTCCACATTTATGGTGTGGCAAGAAAGGCAGGGAACATTTTCAGAGACTCACAGAATGGGTTGGAAGGGACCTTGGAGATGATCCAGAGCCATCCAGCCTGGTTCTGAACACCTCCAGGGAGGTTGTGGAGCACAGAAGCACCAAATGGGATCTTTGATCTCATTCTATGCTTCTGTGCTCCACAACCTCCCTGGGCAACCTTTGCCAGTGTCTCACCACCCTCAACCTGTGCCAGTGTCTCCCCACCCTCACTCTCAACAATCTCTTCCTCCTCTCCACTCTCTCTCTCCCCTCTCCCAGCTCAAAGCCATTGTCCCTCACCCTGCCACTCCCAGCCCTTGTCACAAGTCCCTCCCCAGCTCTCCTGCAGCCCCTTCAGGTACTGCAAGGCTGCTCTGAGGTCTCCCTGCAGCCTTCTCTTCTCCAACTCTCCCAGCCTGTCCCCATAGGGGAGGTTCTGCAGCCTTCTGATCGTCTTCGTGGCCCTCTCTGGAGCCTTTCCAACAGTTCCCTGTCTCACATTCCCCCAGCATATGGAGGTGCTGCTGTTCCTCCTTCCGGATGAGGCTGACTGGTTGTGGCAAACATTAACTGTCTTCACTTCCCAAGCACCAATCCAGGCTGGGTGGGGAATGGCTGAGAGCAGCCCTGAGGAACAGGACCTGGGGGTCTGGGCTGAGGAAAAGCTCAACATGAGCCTGCAGTGTGAGTGCAGCCCAGACAGCAACCCTGTGCTGGGCTGCAGCAAGAGTAGTGTGGGCACAGGGCAAGGGAGGGGATTCTGCCCCTTGGCTCTGCTCTCCTCAGACCCCACCTGCAGTCCTGTGTGCAGTTCTGGAGCCCCCAGCACAAGCAGGACATGGAAGTGTTTGAGCCAGTCCAGAGGAGGCCACCAAGATGCTGAGAGGGCTGCAGCAGCTCTGCTCTGAGCACAGGCTGAGAGAGTTGGGGCTCTGCAGCCTGGAGAGGAGAAGGTTTGGAGGAGATCTTGGAGTGGCCTTGCAGGATCTGAAGTGAGCCACTGGAGAGACTATTGACAAGGATTTGTCATGACAGGATGAGGAGGAATGGGTTTGAGGTGGCAGAGGGGAGATTGGATGTTAGGAAGAAGTTGTTTGCAGTGAGGCTGGTGAGACACTGGAACAGGTTTCCCAGGGAGGTTGTGGAGCACAGAAGCATAGAATGAGATCAAAGATCACATTGGGTGCTTCTGTGCTCCACATCCTCCCTGGAGATGTTCAAGGCCAGGTTGGATGAGGTCTTGTTCTAGTGGGAGGTGTCCCTGCCTATGGCAGGGGGTTGGAACTGGCTGATCTTTGAGGTCTCTTCCAACCTAAACTGTTCTCTGACTCTATGATTTCCCTTGTCTCAGGGCTACTGAGAATGAGAGGGCACTGGAGCAGCTCTCACCAGAGGAGAGGCTGAGAGAGCTGGGGCTGGTTAGCCTGGTGAAGAGGAGGCTGAGAAGGATCTGATCAGCGCTAATAAAGAGCTGCTCTCATTTCAAACCCAATGGTTTCATCTTCGTGAACAGTCCCTCTGCAGCCTTCTTGTAGCCCCCTTCAGGTGCTGGAAGCATCAGAGATGCGACCTGGAGTTTCAAACACAGATGTGACTGCATCAGCCTGGCCTGAGCCGTGCCAGAGGAGTGCACCTCAATGGCTTCATCTATTCTGTCCTTCCTTCCTCCCCACCTCGTACCAGTTAGCCACTGTGCTGCTGCTTTCTGCTATCCAGCACAGCCTCTGCCTCCCCTCTTAGAAGGTTCTTGCAGCTAAATCCAGCAGCACTTTCACACCCCAAGTATCTAGGATGCCTTACCTCACGCTGAGAGCTTGCTGACTCTTCTCAGCCCAGCAGAGCACAACTGGGCTCAGGAGCTGGTCGGCAGCAAGTGCTGCTCAGAGCCCACCAGGAGCAGGCAGCAGCTCCATCAGCAGCCCTGCCCAGAGGCTACTGCAAACAATCAGAGATGGCTCAGTCTGCTCTGCTGCCTGCACAGCAGGCAGAGAAATTCTCTGGCTGGAAAAGATCAGCCAGTCCAACCCTTCTCTGACCCTACCAAGGCTGGGGCTAGCCCACGGCCCTAAGCATTGCAACACCTCCAGGGATGGGGATTCAGACACCTCCCTGGGCAGCCTGTGCCAGGCTTTCAGAATCCTTTAATGAAGAAGTTTCTTCTAATGCCCAACCTAAACCTGCCCTGGGACAGCTTGAGGACATTTCCTTCTGTCCTATCATTTGTTACTAGGGAGCAGAGCCCAACCCCAGCTCACTGCAGCCTCCTCTCAGGGAGCTGCTGCGAGCAATGAGCTCAGCCCTCTGTTGTTCTCCTCCAGCTCCCTCAGCTGCTCCTCCCCAGCCCTGTTCTCCAGACCCTTCTCTAGCTTGGCTGCCCTTCTCTGGACCTGCTCCAGCCTCTCAATGCCCTTCTGGGAGTGAGTGCCCCAAAACTGAACTCATCGCTCAAGGTGTGACCTCACACAGTGCTGAGCACAGCAGGACAGTCCCTGCCCTGCTCCTGCTGCCCACACCATTGCTGACCCAGGTCAGGCTGCTGGTGCCCTCCTTGGCCACCTGGGCACATGGTGTCTGTCCATCAGCAGCCCCCAGGTCTGCTGTTAAGGACAGCACTTTGTGGAAGTGAGGAGCATTGGAATGGGCTGCCCAGGGAGGTGGTGGAGTGGCCGTGGCTGGAGGTGTTGAAGCCAAGCCTGGCTGGGGCACTTAGTGCCATGGTCTGGTTGGTTGGGCAGGGCTGGGTGCTAGGTTGGGCTGGCTGAGCTTGGAGCTCTCTTCCAGCCTGCTTGGTTCTATGGTTCTATGATTTCAGTGTTTCGTGTTCTTTAGGAAGTGAATACAGTGTCATAATTTCCTGCCTAAGTGTTCAACCTGAGTGGTGGTGACAGGGAAGACTCCCAGGAACAGGCCACTGCTTTTTTAGAGCTGGAACTGGAGGTGTTTGGTCTGGAGAAAAGGAGGCTGAGGGCAGAGCTCATTGCTCTCTACAGCTCGCTGAGAGGAGGCTGCAGTGAGCCGGGGTTGGGCTCTGCTGCCTAGTCTCAGGTGATAGAAGGAGAGGCAATGGCCTGGAATTGTGCCAGGGGAGGGTTAGCTTGGAGAGGAGGAAAAATGTCTTTGGTGCCAGAGTGGTCAGGGATTGGCAGAGGCTGCCCAGGGAGGTGGTGGAGTCCTCATGCCTGGAGCTGTTCCAGAAACCTGTGGCCATGGCACCCGGGGCCATGGTTTGGTCTCCATGGTGGGGCTGGGCTGGTGTTGGACTGGGTGATCCTGGAGGGCTTTTCAACCTGAGGCAGTTCTGTGAATCTGTGAATCTGGGACAGGCCAAGAGGCAGCTTTTGAGCTCAAAAGCATGAAAAAGATCCCTGCCCTTATGCCAGTCCACATCTGTACAGACACCTGCTCCACTCAGCCTGGGAGGAAGACAGAGCAGCAAGGGGAAGCCTCTGAGGTAGCTTAGCTACAGCCCAAGACAAATGGGCTGGGTTTGCAGGCTTGGCTCAATTAGCTCACAATTAATTCTCATCTTTCTTCCCCTTCCTCTCACATCTGCCTGTGGAATGCTGTAGTTGAGCTCCTCTCAGCAGATGATGATTTTCCTGTCTCTGCCCAATTCCCCTGGCATGCTCCTTGTGATCCTGCTTCTAGAGATGTCTGATGTTCAGCAAACCCTCTGCAAACACCCTCCTGGCTCAGTCCACTTGCCCAGACCTAATTCTTAGAGCACCACTGAGTTCCCTCTCAATGCTTTAGCTGCAGGTGCTGGGAAGGAGGCTGTCCTGCCACTGATCTGCTTGCATGGCAATGAAATGGGAATGGCACTGCTGGCAGGGAGGCCACAGGCTCCTTCCCCCAGGCTGCTCCTCAGTGCCCTGCAAACCTGCTCTGAGCATGCACCTGGCAAGAGAAAGAGAGTCACAGAGCTGCTCAGGCTGGAAGGGAGCTCAGAGCTCAGCTGCTCCAACCTCCTGCCATGGGCAGGGACACCTCTCAACTACCCCAGGTTGCCCAAGCCCTCATCCAATCTGGCCTTAAACACCCCCAGGCAGGAGGCAGCCACAGCCTCCCTGGGCAGCCTGTGCCAGACTCTCACCACCCTCACACTCAACAACTTCTGCCTCAGCTCCAAACCATTCCCCTTGGCCTGGCTCAGACACCCTCAGCCAAAGTCTCTCTGCAGCCTTCCTGCAGGATCCCTTCAGGCCCCAGCAGCAGCTCTGAGGTCCCCCTGGAGCCTTCTCCTCTGCAGGCTGCACCCCCCCAGCTCCCTCAGCCTGTGCTCACAGCAGAGCTGCTCCAGCCCTGCCATCACCTCTGTGGCCTCCTCTGGCCTCTCTCCGGCAGCTCTGTGCCCTCCTGCTGCTGGGGACAGCAGCCCTGGAGGCAGGGTTGGAGGTGAGGTCTGAGCAGAGCAGAGCCCAGGGGCAGAATCCCCTCTCTGGCCCTGCTGCTCTGGCTGCAGCCAGCACTCAGCTGCCTGCTGGATCCTGTCTCTTCTGTCTAGATCCTAATTAAAGATGCTAATGAGCCGAGGGGAATTTGTACAGGAGCCTGTCACAGAGCCTGGGCTGTGCCTGCCCATTTGTGCTATGAACATTTGGGTTTCCTGTATTAATTTCCAATGCATATTCTCTTTTTTCAGCCTCCTTCACGTTTTGTGGTTGCACCAAGTCTCGCTGTTGGGAAGCTTCACCATTGCCACCAGAACTCTGACAGGCACAGTGGCAGCAGTGTGTTTAGTGAGGGAATCTCTGCTCTCAGATGCTGCCTCAGTCCCTTGACTCAAAACAACCAGGGCTAAAACACAGCCAGAGCCAGCTGTGTGCTGGCTGCAGCCAGAGCAGGGAGAGCAGCAGCACAGGGAGGGGATTCTGCCCCTCTGCTCTGCTATGCTCAGCCCTCACCTGCAGCACTGCCTCCAGTGCTGGGAACACAGCACAAGAAGCACCTGGAGCTGCTGCAGAGGGGCCAGAGGAGGCCACCAAGATGATCAGAGACTGCAGAACCTCTGCTATGGGGACAGGCTGGGAGAGTTGGGGCTGTGCAGCCTGGAGAAGAGAAGGCTGCAGGGAGACCTCAGAGCAGCTTTGCAGTGCCTGAAGGGGCTGCAGGAGAGCTGGGGAGGGACTTGTGACAAGGGCTGGCAGTGCCAGGCTGAGGGAGAATGGCTTTGAGCTGGGAGAGGGGAGAGAGAGAGTGGAGAGGAGGGAGAATTTTTGAAAGTGAGGGTGAGGAGAGACTGGCACAGGTTGCCCAGGGAGGTTGCAGGGGGCTGGAAGTGGATGATCCTAAAGGTCCCTTCAAAGCCAAAGCATTCTATGGTTCAAAGAATACAGAACCATGAACTGCCTTGTTCCTCTGCTAGCTCCAGGGAAACGAGACTCTGGGCACAGCAGAGTCTGTTGATGCTCTGCTCCTTTGCAGGCAGTTTGATTCAGGAAGAAGAGCAATGAGCTCTGCCCTGAGCCTCCTCTGCTGCAGGCTGCACACCCCCAGCTCCCTCAGCCTCTCCTCACAGGGCTGTGCTCCAGGCCCCTCCCCAGCCTTGCTGCCCTTCTCTCAACACCTTCCAGCACCTCAACATCTCTCTGCAATGGAGGAGCCCAGAACTGGACACAGCACTGCAGGGCTGGCCTGAGCAGTGCTGAGCACAGGGGCACAAGAACCTCCCTTGTCCTGCTGCCCACACTGCTCCTGAGCCAGCCCAGGATGCCATTGGCTCTGCTGCCCACCTGGGCACTGCTGCCTCCTCTTCAGCTGCTCTCTCCCAGCACCCCCAGCTCCCTCTCTGCCTGGCTGCTCTCAGCCACTCTGGCCCCAGCCTGTAGTGCTGCTTGGGGTTGTTGTGGCCCAAGTGTAGAACCCTGCCCTTGGCCTTGTGCAGTCTCATCCCCTTGGCCTCTGCCCACCCATGTAGCCTGGCCAGGTCCCTCTGCAGGGCTCTGATACCCTCCAACAGTTACATATCTGCAGGGATGTGGCCCTCAGCACCTCCCTGGGCAGCTTTACTCTCTTCTGTTTTGCTGGATGATTATGTTAAGCTGTCACTTTGTTAGCTCAGCTTTTTCTGGGTGTGATTGGTAATCAAGTCTAATAGTGGTGCAGCCATGACAATAAAACCACATCTTGCAGCTGAGTACAAAGCAAACCCAGGCCTACCAAAGCCCCCTGGTGCTACAGTTTAGCTAAATGGAATCTCTTTAGTTTCCTTTCCCACCTCATGAGACCACTGCAGTTTTCTGGGTAGCAGCCTCCTGAGCTCCCAGCACACCCACACCTCACTCAGCCACACCAAGGAGAGAAGCAACTCAATATGAGCCAGCAGAGTGCCCAGGTGGCACAGAAAGGTGTCACAGAAAGCCAAAGGCATCCTGGCGGGGATCAGAAATGCTGTGCCCAGCAGGAGCAGGGAGGGGATTGTGCCCTTGGACTCTGCTCTGCTGAGGCCACAGCTCCAGTGCTGTGCTCAGTTTGGGGTACTCAGTACAAGAGAGATGTGGAGGTGCTGGAGGCAGTGCAGAGGAGGGCAAGGAAGGGCCTGGAGAGTAAATCTGCTGAGGAGAGACTGAGGGAGCTGGGGCTGGTTAGTGTGAAACAGAGGAGGCTGAGGGCAGAGCTCATGGCTGGCTGCAGCCACCTGAGAGGAGGCTGTGGAGAGGCTGCTGCTGGGCTCTGCCCACAGGGAACTGGAGGCAGAACAAAGGGGAATGGCCTCAAGCTGAGCCTGGGCAGGCTTAGACTGGACATCAGGAAATATTTTGTTCATGGAGAGAGTGGTCAGGGACTGGAATGAGCTGCCCAGGGAGGTGCTGGAGTCACCCACCCTGGCAGTGTTCAGAGGTCATTTGGCTGCAGTGCTTAGGGACATGGTTTAGGGTGAGCCTAAGCAGGGGTCTGGGTTGGGCTTGGTGACCCTGAGGGGCTTTGCCAACCTGAGTGTCTCTGTGATTCTGTGAAATAATCTCCTGCCTCATGCTCATGGAGCTTACAATGAGCCTCCAGCTCCAGAGCCAAACAGTGCAGCTCTCCCCAGGTGGTGACACACCTGAAGCTCCACCTGGCCTCTGATGTTAGCTACCTGGAACACACTGCACATGCTGATGGACACAGGATGACTGTGGCCTGCACTGGTGTACTGAACACAGACCACAGACTGGCCTGGGGGGGACCCTCAAAGGACATCCTGCCCAACCCCCCTGCAGGGACACCCCCAGCTGGAGCAGGCTGCAGAGGCACACAGCAAGGCTGAGCTTGACTGGCTCCAGGGCCTGCATCCCTGCATCTTCTCTCAGAAAAGGAGGAGAAGTCAGAAGGAGGCAGAGAATCAGAGAGTGCTTCTGGCTGAGAAACACCTGTGGGGGCACAGCTCAGCTGATGCTGGAGCAGGTCCAGAGGACAGCAAGAGAGCTGGGGCAGGGTCTGGAGAACAGGGCTGGGGAGGAGCAGCTGAGGGAGCTGGGGAGGTTAGTGTGGGGAAGAGGAGGCTGAGGGCAGAGGTCATTATTCTCTGCAGCTCCCTGAGAGGAGGCTGCAGTGAGGTGGGGTTGGGCTCTGCTTCCTATTCTCAGGTGATAGAAGAAGAGGAAATGTCCTGGAACTGTGCCTGTGTTAGAGATGAAGAAAAATGTCTTTGGTGCCAGAGTGGTCAGGAATTGGCAGAGGCCGCCCAGGGAGGTGGTAGAGTCCCCGTGGCTGGAGGGGTTCCAGCAACCTGTGGCCATGGCACCTGGGGACATGTGGCCATGATGGGGTTGGGCTGAATGTTGGACTGGATGGTTTTAGAGGTGCCTTCTAACTGGCACAGGTCTGTGTTTCTGTGGTCTGAGATGTCTTTTCCAACTGAAACAGTTTTATGATTCTATTAAAGAGGCAGCATTGGGCTCTGTTGCTGGGCATAGAGTGAGTGAGCTGCAGCACCCTCATCTTGGTTGAGAAGAACAAGAGCAGCTTCAGCCTCACGCAGCCTCCCCAGGCCTCTGCATTTGCAGGGGTCTTGGATGCTCAGCTGCTGGTAACAGGAGAACCTGCCCTGGTCTCTGCTGCCAGGCAGCCAGCAACAGAAGAAGGGGACACAGCCTCAAGCTGTGCCAGGGCAGGGTCAGGCTGGATGTTAGGAGGAAGTTGTTGTCAGAGAGAGTGATTGGCATTGGAATGGGCTGCCCAGGGAGGTGGTGGAGTGGCCGTGGCTGGAGGTGTTGAAGCCAAGCCTGGCTGGGGCACTTAGTGCCATGGTCTGGTTGGTTGGGCAGGGCTGGGTGCTAGGTTGGGCTGGCTGAGCCTGAAGCTCTCTTCCAACCTGCTTGATTCTGTGATTCTATGGTCATGGCAAAGGCAGCCTCAGATCACAGAGTCACAGGTGGCACTGGGCTGGAAGGGACCCTCCAAGGGCATCTTGTCCATCCCCTGCAGGCAGCAGGGACAGCTCCAGCTGGAGCAGGCTGCACAGGGACACAGCAAGGCTGAGCTGGAATGGCTGCAGGGATGGGGCCTCAAGCACAGCCCTCCCTGGGCAGCCTGTGCCAGGCTCTGCCCACCCTCACTCTGCACAACTCCCTCCTGATGCCCAACCTAACTCTGCCCTGCTCCACTTCCAAACCACTGCCCTCAGCCTGTCCCCACAGCCCCTTCTGAGCAGTCCCTCCCCAGCCTGCCTGCAGCTCCCCTGCAGATGCTGAACTGCAGCTCCGAGGTCTCCCTGGACCTAGAGGAGGTCCTGCCAAGCTGGGGGAGGTTGGTTCCCAGCTAGGCTGAATGAAGGCAGTTCCCAGCAAGGCCAGAAGCTGCTCTCTCAGCCACAGCACTGCCTGCTCCTGAGCTGAGGACAGAATTACCTGCAGGCCCCTGCGGATCAGAGGGAAGGAATCACTGCAGCATGCTGAGCTGGCATCCAGAGCCCTCTTCCCATGGAGGCACAATGCAGAGACATCCCCAGGCTCTGACCTGCTCCTTCCCAGCAGGGAGGGTGCATTACACATCAGCCTTTAGAGCTGAAGCTTTCTAGTGGTGATAGGAGTGGAGCAGGTCACACCAGGGGCTCTCCACTCACATCAGTGCCCTGTGGCTGTCTGTGCTGTCTAGGAAAGGCAGCAGGACCTCCTGCAGGCACCACACCATCCCCTCTGCCTGCCTGGGCTTTGAGCTGGGAGAGGGGAGAGTGAGAGTGGAGAGGAGGAAGAAATTGTTGAGAGTGAGGGTGGGGAGAGACTGGCACAGGTTGAGGGTGGTGAGACAGTGGCACAGGTTGCCCAGGGAGGTTGTGGAACTGGCACAGGTTGCCCAGGGAGGTTGTGGACACTGGCACAGGTTGCCCAGGGAGGTTGTGGAGCTGGCACAGGTTGCCCAGGGAGGTTGTGGACACTGGCACAGGTTGCCCAGGGAGGTGTTGAAGGCCAGGCTGGATGAAGCCTTGAGCAAGCTGTGCTGGAGGGAGGTGTCCCTGCCCATGGCAGGGGGTTGGAACTGGCTGAGCTTTACCTTCCCTTCCAACCCAACCCATCTGATGGTTGTAACTCAGACGAATGCAGGACAGGCCCCCCAGAGCTGTCCCCCAGAGCTGTCCCTTTCTGATAGATGCTGCAACTCTTGCAAGCTCTCTCCCAGGTGGCAGGGAAGTGCACTGCTGGGCGCTGGGGGCAAAAGCCTGCCCTCGGCCAGCTCTGGCAGGCTTCCCATGCCCCTTGCACCGGTGCCGCTGGAGCGCCTGGCATGCCCCAGCCCCTCCAGCCCTCCCTTTAAGGCTGTGTGGCTGCCACAGGCTTGACAGAAATAGAAAGCAATTACCCAGTGCTTGAGCAGCTCTGCTCCGCACTGCTCCCCAGGGAGCTGGCCAGGAATTTCAATCATTCTCTTGGCTCTCTCTTATCTGGGAATTAAAGCATTTCCTGGGCCCGCAGTACCACATCAGGCAGTGTAAAACCATCTTATCTGCCTGCAGCTCGTTTGTTTCCCCCAGCTCTGCAGAGACAAACGGCAGGGAGACACATCCCCGGCAGCCGCGGAGCCGCAGGCTGCACTGCTGCCACCCCGCACCTGCCCCCGCCAGCCTCAGCCGCCCGCTCGGCCCCGCGGGGGCTCCGGCGCTGCTGGCGTGGCCACAGAAGGGACCGTGGAGTGGCTTGGGTGGGAGAGGACTTGCTGAGGTCATTCTTTCTCCTGGCTTTGCTCTGGGCTTGTCTCTTTCTGGGTGGTGCACCTGTGGGGCATGGAAAAGCTGCAAGGTCTCTGTACAGTAAATCACAAGCTGATGCCTTGGGGTCATGAACTGCCTTCAGTTCGGGCTCCCCGGTGGAAGAGGGACAGGGATCTGCTGGGAAGGTCTAGCAGAGGACTACGAGGATGATGAGGGACTGGAGCACTGCCTGGCGAGGAGAGGCTGAGGGACCTGGGGCTGCTTAGTCTGGAGAAGAGGAGACTGAGAGGGGAATGAATCAATGTCTGTAACTATCTGAGGGCTGGGGGTCAGGAGCGGGGGACAGGCTCTGCTAGCAGCAGTGGATGCAAGCTGCAGCACAGGAGGTTCCAGCTCAGCACAAGGGGGAACTTCTTGCCTGGAAGGGTCCCAGAGCCCTGGCACAGGCTGCCCAGAGAGGTTGTGGAGTCTCCTTCTCTGGAGCCTTTCCAGACCTGTCTGGATGTGTTCCTGTGTGACCTGGGCTGGACTGTGTGGTCCTGCTCCGGCAGGGGGGGTTGGACTGGATGATCTCTTTGGATCCCTTCCAAACCTTGACACCCTCATCCTGTGATTTGCCTCATCCTGTCCCTGCAGCCCTTGCAAACATCCTCTGCAGCCTTCTTGTAGCCCCTTCAGGCACTGGCAGGCAGTTATAAGTTCTCCCCAGAGCCTTCTCTTCTCCAGGCTGCATGCCCCCAGCTCCCTCAGCCTGTCCTGGTAACAGAGGTGCCCAAGCCCATGATCATCTTCACGTCCTCCTCTGGACCTGCAGGCAAGTGTCCTGGCCAGGGCAGAGCTGCTCTCAAGGGCAGCACTGCCATGCCCCTGATGGCAGCAGCTCCAGTGCAGAATTCAGTGTTTTTCTGGCAGCTTCACCTCCTGGGAACTGCCTTGCATGAGAGATTTATTTGACCTTTAAGTTTCTACCCTGAGGGGGAAAAAAAGCCACCCTGGAGCTCTCTAGATCCTTTCAATAGGATGCCCTCTGGCACAGCCATGCCTGGCACAGAGTACACCCAGAGAGTGCAGATGTCTTCCAGGATCGTATCCTCAAATGCTTCAAGTCCAAAGGGGCCTGAGGGTCTCAGCAGAGGCTGAAAAGAGCTCAGGTGATATGATGGTGAAGCTGATGAGGGGCCTGGAGCACAGTCCTGTGAGGAGAGGCTGAGGGAGCTGGGGGTGTGCAGCCTGCAGCAGAGGAGGCTCAGGGCAGAGCTCATTGCTGTCTGCAGCTCCCTGCAGGGAGGCTGTAGCCAGCTGGGGTTGGGCTCTGCTGCCAGGCAGCCAGCACCAGAAGAAGGGGACACAGCCTCAAGCTGTGCCAGGGCAGGTCTAGGCTGGATGTGAGGAGGAAGTTGTTGTCAGAGAGAGTGATTGGCATTGGAATGGGCTGCCCAGGGAGGTGGTGGAGTGGCCGTGGCTGGAGGTGTTGAAGCCAAGCCTGGCTGGGGCACTTAGTGCCATGGTCTGGTTGGTTGGGCAGGGCTGGGTGCTAGGTTGGGCTGGCTGATCTTGGAGCTCTCTTTCAGCCTGCTTGATTCTGTGATTCTCTGATTCTAAGCACCTGCTGTGCCCCATCTTAACTGCTGGGGCCTTGTGCCTTGTGCCTGAGCTAGGATTTACTCAAGGCCATTGGATGAGACTGGATCTTAGGCAGAAGCTCTTGAGTAAGAAGGTGGTGAGACTCTGGGATATGTTGCTCAGACAGGTTGTGGCTATTTGAGGCCAGGTTGGATCAGCAGGGCTGCTTGATAGGCATCCCAGCCCACGGCGGGGAGGCTGCAGGAGATGATCCTATCCCTGCAGGTGTTTAAGGCCAGGCTGCATGGGGCTCTGGCCAGCCTGAGCTCGGGCAGGGTGTCCCTGCCCATGGCACGGGGGTTGGAACCATTTGATCCTTGTGGTCCCATGTCCAACCCTGCCTGATTCTATGATCCTGTGATCTGTGAGGTGCCCTCCAACCTGAGCCATCCTCTGATTCCCTCCCATGCTTAGTTCAATGTGTTCATGGCCTGCAAGTAGTGAAAGCAAAGAGTGAGTGCAGATAATGTCAAACCCCAGAAGGAGAGGCTGCTTTGGGCAAGCCAATGGGCACTGCTAGATGAGGCTGTGTGAGGCCAGCTGATCAGCTCTGCTTCTCGTCCTGCACCTCTCTGCTCTCTTTCTCTCTCTAGCTATACATATTACACATGTGCACCTGTGTGGGTTGAGAGAGAGAGAGACATAGAATGCCAGCAGGAGCCTGAAAGACGAACTAGACAATGAAGGCTGCCTGGGAGAGGAACTCTCCAATGCTGCCTCCAGTCCTGCAGCCCAGCAGGCAGCTGAGTGCTGGCTGCAGCCAGAGCAGTGTGGGCAGCAGGGCAAGAGAGGGGATTGTGCCCCTGGGCTCTGCTCTGCTCAGACCTCACCTCCAACCCTGCCTCCAGGGCTGCTGTCCCCAGCAGAAGGAGGGCACAGAGCTGCTGGAGAGAGGCCAGAGGAGGCCACAGAGGTGATGGCAGGGCTGGAGCAGCTCTGCTGTGAGCACAGGCTGAGGGAGCTGGGGGGGTGCAGCCTGCAGAGGAGAAGGCTCCAGGGGGACCTCAGAGCTGCTGCCAATGCCTGAAGGGATCCTGCAGGAAGGCTGCAGAGAGACTTTGGCTGAGGGTGTCTGAGCCAGGCCAAGAGGAATGGTTTGGAGCTGAGGCAGAGCAGGGTGAGAGTGGAGCTGAGGCAGAAGTTGTTGAGTGTGAGGGTGGTGAGAGCCTGGCACAGGCTGCCCAGGGAGGCTGTGGCTGCCTCCTGCCTGGGCGTGCTGAAGACCAGGCTGGATGAGGCCTTGGGCACCCAGTTCTAACTGAGAGGGGTCCCTGCCCATGGCAGGAGGTTGGAGCAGCTGAGCTCTGAGCTCCCTTCCGACTGAAACCATCCTCTGATTCTCGGATCCCTCTGGTGTGATTTGGAAGGGTCCCTTTTTACCCTCCCCCCATCCTGATGGATGGAAAGCTTTGGCTAAGCACAGCAAAGGTGCTCTGGAGCCTTGCCCAAGTTCCTGTTCATGACTGGAGAAGGAATGATTGCTGCAGCTCACCCTGAGTTTGCCCTGGAGATTCTCTCAAGCTAGAGCAATTTTATATAACTCTTTGCTTTCTTCTGCTCTCAGCAGCACTTTTGTCACCCTCAGTCCAGGTTTGTCCTGAGTGTGACAATGCCTTTTGTCAGGTGGCCAAGGAAGGCCTGGATCAGCATTGATGTGGGCAGCAAGAGCAGGGCAGGGACTGTCCTCCTGTGCTCAGCATCTTGACTGGTCAAGGAGGCACCTTGAGTGATGGGTTTAGTTCTGGGGCACTCCCTCCCAGAAGGACACTGAGGGGCTGGAGCAGGTCCAGAGCAGGGCAAGGAAGCTGGGGAAGGGTCTGGAGAACAGGGCTGGGCAGGAGTAGCTGAGGGACACAAGATGACTGTGGCCTGCACTGGTGTACTGAACACAGACCACAGACTGGCCTGGGGGGGACCCTCAAAGGGCATCCTGCCCAACCCCCCTGCAGGGACACCCCCAGCTGGAGCAGGCTGCAGAGGCACACAGCAAGGCTGAGCTTGACTGGCTCCAGGGCCTGCATCCCTGCATCTTCTCTCAGAAAAGGAGGAGAAGTCAGAAGGAGGCAGAGAATCAGAGAGTGCTTCTGGCTGGGAAACACCTGTGGGGGCACAGCTCAGCTGATGCTGGAGCAGGTCCAGAGGACAGCAAGAGAGCTGGGGCAGGGTCTGGAGAACAGGGCTGGGGAGGAGCAGCTGAGGGAGCTGGGGAGGTTGGGCTGGCTGAGCCTGGAGCTCTCTTCCAACCTGCCTGATTTATGGTTCTATGATTATGTCCAGCTTCAGGCTCCCTAGCTCAAGAGGGACAAGGACTTGCTGGAGAGGGTACAGCAAAGGGCTACAAAGATGCTGAGGGCACTGGCACAGCTCTGATTAGGAAAGGCTGAGTGAGAAAGCTGGGGCTGGTTAGCCTGGAGAAGAGGATTGATCAATGGATCTGATCAATGCTGATCAATCCTTGAAGGGTGGCTGGCAGGAGGATGGCACCAGGCTTTGTCCAGTGGTGCCTGGTGACAGGGCGAGGGGTAATGGGCACAAAGCTGGACATAGGCAGTTCCATCTAGACATGAGCAGGAACTTCTTTCATTTAAGGGAGCTGGAGCCCTGGAGCAGGCTGCCCAGAGTGGAGGTGGAGTCTCCTCTGGAGACTTTCCAAACCCACCTGCATGTGTTCCTGTGTGACCTTCTTTAGGTGGCCCTGCCGTGGCAGGGCAGAGTTGGACTTGATGACCTCTAGAGGCCCCTTCCAACCCCTACCATCCTGTGACTGCCCCACTCGTGCATGTGCCCCTTCCTGACACTGCACAGTTCAGCCCTCCCCATGCTTTCTCAGCCCTCCCCAGGAGTTCTCAGAGCTTCCCAGGCTTTCTCAGCTCTCCCTAGGAATTCTCAGCACCCCTTAGGAGTTCTCAGCCCTTCCCAGGCACTCTCACCCTCCCCAGACTCTCTGAGCCCTCTCCAGGCACCCTCAGTCCTCCCCAGGCACTCTTAGCCCTCTCCAGGCACCCTCAGCTCTCATGAGGCTCTCTGAGCCCTCCCCAGGCTCTCTCACTCTCCCCAAGCACCCTGAGCTCTCTCTCCCCAGGCTCTCTGAGCTCTCTCCCCATGCTCTCTGAGCTCTCTCTCCTCAGGCTCTCTGAGCTCTGTCCCCAGACTCCCTGAGCTCTCTCCCCAGGCTCCCTGAGCCCTCAGTGTTTCCTTTTCCCTTTCTTTTTGGTGTTGTTTTTCCTTTCATTTCTTTTCTCTCTATGTTTCAGATTATGCTTGGCCTTTGCCTAACCAGTTGTGCCCTATCTGGATTTCCCTAGATGTGCTCTTTTCCACTGCATCCATCATGCACCTCTGTGCCATCTCTCTTGACCGGTACGTAGCAATCCGCAACCCCATTGAGCACAGCCGCTTCAATTCCCGCACCAAGGCCATTATGAAGATCGCTGCGGTCTGGACCATCTCCATAGGTAAGCAACCTGCCTCCTGCTCTCATCTGCCCCCATGAAGGATGCTCTTGCTCTCTGTTTTCATTTGGGACTTGTTCCTTTAGAGGATGGTCAAAATAATGCCCCCCCCTCCCCCCCAACACACACACACACTGCCCCCCTGGCTTGCCTGCCCAGATGGAATAAGTGATGGCTGGGAGGGAGGCTGGGCTGGGTCAGGCACCTCGCTAAGGAGTGGTTTGTCAGGGCTCAGCCAGCTCTGCTGTGGGGCAGATCAATATGCCAATGGCAGCAGTAAGACAGACAAATGGTTCCATAAAGCTGCTGAGCAAACACGGCAGAGAGCAGGGTGAGAAAGGGCTGTGGGAGCCTGCAAGGCACCACAGGGCACACTGCAAGGTCCTGCCCCTGCGTCAGGGCAGCTCTGGAGAGCAGTGCAGGCTGGGGGGAGGAGATTGAGAGCAGCCCTGCAGAGAAGGCCTTGGGAGTGCTGGGGGGGGAGGAGCTGGGCAGGAGCCAGCAATGGGCACTGGCAGCACAGAAGGCTGAGGGCAGCCTGATTTGTGTTTAAAATGCTGTGGCCAGCAGGAGCTGGGAGGGGATGGACCCTGCTCTGCTGGGGCCATGGCTCCAGTGCTGTGCTCAGTTTGGGGTACTCAGTACAAGAGAGATGTGGAGGTGCTGGAGCCAGTGCAGAGGAGGGCAAGGAAGCTGGGAAGGGCCTGGAGGGTAAATCTGCTGAGGAAAGACTGAGGGAGCTGGGGCTGGTTAGTGTGAAACAGAGGAGTCTGAGGGCAGAGCTCATGGCTGGCTGCAGCCACCTGAGAGGAGGCTGTGGAGAAGTTGCTGCTGGGCTCTGCTCACAGGTAGAGTGACAGAACAAGAGGGAATGGCCTCAAGCTGAGGCTGGGCAGGTCTAGATTGGACATCAGGGAGAAGTGCACCAAATAAATCTTTCCTTATCTCCAGCCTAACCCTCCCCTGGCACAATGTCAGGCCACAGATGAAATCATGACCACTGGTTGGCTCTATGATTCTATGATTCTAAGCACCTGCTGTGTTCCCATCTTAACTGCTGGGGCCTCGTGCCTTGTGCTGGAGCTAAGATTTACTCAAGGGCATTGACTCAGACTGGATCTGTGGTTCTATCGTTCTATGATTCTGTGAAATGGCTCCAAGCTGAGCCAGGGGAGGCTCAGGCTAGATCTCAGGAAGTATTTCAGCACTGAAAGGGTTCTCAAACCTTAGCACAGGCTGCCCAGGGCAGTGCCAGAGTCACCATTCCTGAGGCAGTTCCAGGAGCCTGTGGAGCTCGTGCTGAGCCTGCAGTGCTGTGTTGAGAGCTGTGCTGGGTGGGCTTGGGGGCTCTGCCAAGTGGATGTGTTGTGTGACTGTGGTTCTGCAGCTCTGTGGCTGTGTGGTTCTGTGGCTCTGGGGATGTATTCAGCTTATTTTACCATCAGTATTTCTACTTCATAAATTGATTTAGGGTTGGGACAGGGACAGGAATAAACTGAACATGACAGGAAGGAGGAGAGCACAGCCCAAGTCTATCGTTGCTGTCTCCCAGCTCTTACCTCCTAGGCACTTGGAAGGGCCTGATGCAATCCAAGCCATCATCAAGAGGCTGAAATGAGTTAAGTGAATTCTGCCTTCAGTATGACCAAAGAGTTTGTTCAGCTCTGTGCTCGCTGAAGTACCCAACCCACAGCAGCACTCGGGTGTGGGCTGGGCTGTTTGCGTGCCCCAAAGCCTGCTTCAGAGGCATTGCAGCAACTTTGAAATGCATCCCATGCAAAGCCTCCTGGATTCAGTTCCTGAGGCAGAATGGGAAATAGGAAGTACAAAAGCATGTAATTGATCTTAATTTAGCAGCTTTTGCATTCCATTTCCCTGAGAGCAAAATACATCACAGAGATTCATTGCTCACGGAGTGGTGAATTTGGCAGGTTGCAGAAGCCTAAACCTGTGATTAGGCTTTTCAGCAGGGCAGCACAACAGAGCCCTCCTGGCTGCTGACAATGGCTCTACCAATGGGTCTCTTCCAAAGTCCTCTTTGTTCCAGATTCAAGTACATCACAGCCAGTTGTCCTCTGCTATAGCAAGTGGAACCTGAGCAAGGGTGTTTTGTGCTCAGCTGGAGGAAAAGTGGGGGCTGGAAAGCTGGAAAGTTCTGGGTGGGCTTCTGAGGATGAGTTCTGTGAGGGAGAGAACTGTGCTGAGGCTGGAAATAGAAATGTAGGCTGCAGAAATAGCCACACAATTGACAATGGAACAGCCCTCAGTGACAGGCCAGGCTGGGGGCAAAGGTGATAGGAAACAGCTCTGCAGAGAAGGCCTTGGGGGTGCTGGTGGGGGAGAAGCTGGGCAGGAGGCAGCAATGGGCACTGGCAGCACAGAAGGCCAAGGGCAACCTGGGCTGCATCCAAAGCAGTGTGGGCAGAGCTGGAGAGAGGGGATCCTGCCCCTCTGCTCTGCTCTGGGNAGATCCTGCCCCTCTGCTCTACTCTGGGGAGACCTCACCTGCAGGGCTGGGGCCAGCTGTGGGACCCCAGCACAAGAGAGACATGGACCTGCTGGAGAGGGTCTAGAGGAGGCCACAAAGGTGATCAGGGCTGCAGAACCTCTGCTGTGGGGACAGGTTGAGGGAGCTGGGGCTGTGCCGCCTGGAGAAGAGAAGGCTCCAGGCAGACCTCAGGGCAGCCTTCCAGTACCTGAAGTGGGTCCAAGCAGGACTGTTCCCAAAGGCTTCAGGGACAGGCTGAGGGCAATGGTTTGAAATGAGAGCAGAGCAGATGGAGATTTGATGTGAGGAACAAGTTCTGCACCAGGAGGCTGCTGGAACACTGCAACAGGTTGCCCAGGGAGGTGGTTGAGGCCCCAGCCCTGCAGGTGTTCCAGGTGAGGCTGGACAGGGCTGTGGGCAACCTGCTCTAGTGGAGGATGTCCCTGCTGAGCACAGGGGGCTGGGCTGGGTGAACTCTGGAGGTGCCCTCCCAGCCAGAGCAGTCTGTGGTCCTCTGGTTCTTTATCAGCTCGCTGCCAGAATCTCAGTTTTGAAACTCAGACCTTGCACTTGTGCAAAGGTTTTCACCAGTAACATGTGGCTTAGCCACCTCCACACCCCTGCACTCTGCCCTGAGGAGGGTGACCTTGGGCCACCTCCAGTGAGGAGGTCTGCATGCAGCTCTGTTAAGGTCTGGGCTCCTCACTCCAAGAAGTGAGGTCCTGGAGCACTGTGAGGGTGCTGGAGCACTGTGAGGGTGCTGGAGCTCTGTGAGGGTGATGGAGCACTGTGAGGGTGATGGAGCCCTGTGAGGGCGATGGAGCTCTGTGAGAGTGATGGAGCACTATGAGGGTGCTGGAACTATGTGAGGGTTCTGGAGCTCTGTGAGGATGCTGGAGCACTGTGAGGGTTTTGGAGCTCTGTGAGGGTGATGGAGCTCTGTGAGGGTGATGGAGCTCTGTGAGGGTGCTGAAGCACTGTGAGGGTGATGGAGCACTGTGAGGGTGATGGAGCTCTGTGAGGGTGATGGAGCTCTGGGGCAGGCTGCCCAGAGCAGTTCTGGAGTTTCCTGCTCTGGAGATCTTTAAAACTCCTCCGGATGTGTTCTGTGTGTCCTGCCCTGGGTGATCCTGCTCTGGTAGGGGGTTTGGCCTGGATGATCTCTAGAGGTCCCTTCCAGCCCCTGCCCCTTCTCCCCCAGATCTCTGACTCTGTGATCTTATGTCCAACAGTTTTTTGCTTCTGCTTGGGTGTTCCTCTCCCATCCAGGCTGAGCAGCTCCATGGGCTTCTGCCAGGCAGCCAGCAACAGAAGAAGGGGACACAGCCTCAAGCTGTGCCAGGGCAGGCTCAGGCTGGATGTGAGGAGGAAGTTGTTGTCAGAGAGAGTGATTGGCATTGGAATGGGCTGCCCAGGGAGGTGGTGGAGTGGCCGTGGCTGGAGGTGTTGAAGCCAAGCCTGGCTGGGGCACTTAGTGCCATGGTCTGGTTGGTTGGGCAGGGCTGGGTGCTAGGTTGGGCTGGCTGAGCCTGAAGCTCTCTTCCAACCTGCTTGATTCTGTGATTCTATGGTCATGGCAAAGGCAGCCTCAGATCACAGAGTCACAGGTGGCATTGGGCTGGAAGGGACCCTCCAAGGGCATCTTGTCCATCCCCTGCAGGCAGCAGGGACAGCTCCAGCTGGAGCAGGCTGCACAGGGACACAGCAAGGCTGAGCTGGAATGGCTGCAGGGATGGGGCCTCAAGCACAGCCCTCCCTGGGCAGCCTGTGCCAGGCTCTGCCCACCCTCACTCTGCACAACTCCCTCCTGATGCCCAACCTAACTCTGCCCTGCTCCACTTCCAAACCACTGCCCTCAGCCTGTCCCCACAGCCCCTTCTGAGCAGTCCCTCCCCAGCCTGCCTGCAGCTCCCCTGCAGATGCTGAACTGCAGCTCCGAGGTCTCCCTGGACCTAGAGGAGGTCCTGCCAAGCTGGGGGAGGTTGGTTCCCAGCTAGGCTGAATGAAGGCAGTTCCCAGCAAGGCCAGAAGCTGCTCTCTCAGCCACAGCACTGCCTGCTCCTGAGCTGAGGACAGAATTACCTGCAGGCCCCTGCGGATCAGAGGGAAGGAATCACTGCAGCATGCTGAGCTGGCATCCAGAGCCCTCTTCCCATGGAGGCACAATGCAGAGACATCCCCAGGCTCTGACCTGCTCCTTCCCAGCAGGGAGGGTGCATTACACATCAGCCTTTAGAGCTGAAGCTTTCTAGTGGTGATAGGAGTGGAGCAGGTCACACCAGGGGCTCTATAAGGTCTCCCCAGGTTTCAGTCTCTGATATCCCTGTGTTAAGCAGGGGTCAGGGAGCTCTGCTTCACCTCCTGGGTTCAGAGAATCACAGAATAAAGCAGGAGAGCAGAGCCAAGGGGCAGAAACCCCTCCCTTGCCCTGCTGCCCACACTGCTCCTGAGACAGGCCAAGATGCCACTGCCCCTCCGTGCCAGCTGGGCACTCTGCTGGCTCACTAAAGCTTCATCTGCCTCCAGTGCCCATTCCTTCAGCTTGGCCACAAGGTTCTTATCTCAGATAACATTGTTGTGCCTGAGTGCTGGTGCCAGGGTTCCTGCTGAGAGGCTGCTACTATAGAATCACAGAATTGGTCAGGGTTGGAAGGGACCACAAGGAGCAGCCAGTTCCAGTCCCCCTGCCATGCCCAGGGACACCCTACCCTAGAGCAGGCTGCACACAGCCTCAGCCAGCCTGGCCTGAAACACCTCCAGCCATGGGGCCTCAACCACCTCCCTGGGCAACCCATTCCAGCCTCTCACCACTCTC
>WAAF01014756.1:181263-200517 GCA_013400475.1 Tricholaema leucomelas | reverse complement strand
TGGGGTTGGGCTCTGCTGCCAGGCAGCCAGGGACAGAACAAGAGGACAGAGTCATAGAATAGAACCAACCAGGTTGGAAGGCAGCTCCAAGCTCATCCAGTCCAACCTAGCATCCAGCCCTGTCCAATCAACCAGACCATGGCACTAAGTGTCCCAGCCAGGCTTGGCTTCAACACCTCCAGCCACAGCCACTCCAACACCTCCCTGGGCAGCCCATTCCAGTGCCAATCACTCTCTCTGCCAGCAACTTCCTCCTCACATCCAGCCTAGACCTGCCCTGGCACAACTTGAGGCTGTGTCCCCTTCTGTCCCTGGCTGCCTGGCAGCAGAGCCCAACCCCACCTGGCTACAGCCTCCCTTCAGGGAGCTGCAGGCAGCAATGAGCTCTGCCCTGAGCCTCCTCTGCTGCAGGCTGCACACCCCCAGCTCCCTCAGCCTCTCCTCACAGGGCTTTTCCTCTGTTTTCTTGGGTTTGCCATTGTGTATTAATGCCAGGAGGGTGGCAGGGAGGTCCAAAACCCTCCTGCCTCAGCTGAACCCTTGCCATGGACCACAGGGGACTTTGGATCCAGAGGCATTGCCAAGCCCAGGTACCTGCAGCAAAACGTGACCCTTCCTGGGCTCAACCCTGACAATCCCACACATAAAAAGGCAGAGCAAAGCCATGTGCAAGCCTCTGCTTCCCTTAGTGAGGTTGTTGTCCTGCAGGGAACTGAAACATCTCTTGCCTGGGAATGTGGTGAGGAAAGAATGGAAGTTTCTTCCTGCCTTAGTGGGAATGACCATCAGGGATTCCATCTTCCAAGGAACCTCTGTCAGTCTCGTGGGAGTTTGCCAAAGAAAGGAAGGTCTGAGAGAGAAAAAGATCTTACACAAGAGAAGGCACTAAACAGAGAAAGATCTTAAATCCCATGGGGAGTTGCAAAAGAAAGGAAGATCTCAACAAGAAAAAGAAGAGCTTAAACTGGAAGAGAGGACACTAAATGGAAAGGGATCTTAAATCCCATGGGGAGTTGCAAAAGAAAGGAAGATCTCAAAGAGAAAAAGATCTCAAAGAGGAGAGAAGATCTTGAACAGAAAAAAAAGGTCTTAAACAAAACAAACAGAAAAAGAAGATATTAAGCAAAAGTAAAAAGGATCTCAAACAGAAAAGGCAGAGATGAAATGTGAAGACCTCAACCAGGAAATCAAGATGTTAAATCTCATGGGGATCTTGCAAAAGAAAGGAAGATCTCAAAGAGAAAAAGAAGATCCTGAACTGGGACATATCTTAAAGAGCAAAAGAAGATCCTAATCAGGAAGAGAAGCTCTTAAGCTGAAAAAGCTCTTAAGGGAACTAAAAAGAAGAAGATACTAAGCAGAAAGTAAAATCTTACAGAGCAAAGGCAGACATGAACCAGGAAAAGGAGATCCTAAGCAGAACAAGAAGATATTGAGCAGAAAAGGCAGACAGGAGAAAAAGGAGATGTTAAGCAGATAAGAAGACCTTGAACAGGAGACCTTGACCAGAAAAGGCAGACATTGACCAGAAAACAAGGAGATATTAAACAACAGAACAATATTAAACAACAAAAAGATCTTAAAGAGAAGAAGACCTTAACCAGAGCTGGTTTTCACTTCAGTCTGCGTTCTGTGAGTGTGGATGTGCACTCCCCAGCTGCCTCTCGCTCTAGCAAGGCAGTGAGTGTTTCCTGGAGCTGGGTTTGCAGTCATCTGGGGGTTGTTTTATCTGTGCAGAGCAGCTCTTACTCCGTGTCCAAAGCATCATCTCTGCCTCACTGATGAGCCCCAGGGCTCTCAGCCTCTCCTCCTCAGGCAGTGCTGCAGTCCCTTCAGCATCCTTGTAGCCTTCCCTTGGACTCTCTCCAGCAGATCCCTGTCCCTCTTGACCTGAGGAGCCCAGACCTGGATGTACTATTCCAGGTGGGGCCTGATCAGGGCAGAGCAGAGGGGCAGGAGAACCTCCCTTGATCTGCTGGACACACTCTGCCTAATGCTCCCCAGGACCCCATTGGCCTCCTTGCCCAAAGGGCTCATTGCTGTGCCATGGATGCTCTCCCCCAGCGCTTCCAGGGCCCTCTCCACAGGGCTGCTCTCCAGCAGTCACCTCCCAGCCTGTCCTGATGCAGTCTTTATTCCTCCCCAGGGGCAGGACTCTGCACTTGTCCTTGTTGGACCTCATCTGGTTCCTCTGTGCCCAGCTCTGTCTGTCCAGGGCTCTCTGGATGGCCTCACAGCCTGCAGCTGTCTCAGCCAAGCCTCCCAGTTTGGTGTCATCAGCAAACTTGCTGAGCAGACTCTGTCTGTCTGTGCCCTCAGCAATGGCACTGATGAAGATGTTGAGCAGGACTGGCCCCAGCACTGATCCCTGGGGGACTTCACTGGTCACAGCTCTGCAGCTGGACCTGGCACCGTTGGCCACCATCACTCTTTGCACTCTACTGTATGCCAGTTTCTAACCCATCTCACTCTCTGTTTGTCCATCCCACACCTCCTGAGCTTGCTCACAAGGGTGTTACAGGAGACAGTGCCCAAAGCCTTGCTAAGGTCAATGCAGAGTCCATCCTCTGCTCTCCCTGCAGCTGCCCATCCGGTTGCAGCATGCTGGGATGCTCTCAGGTTAGCCAGGTCTTATTTCCCCTTGGTGAATCCATCCTGGCTACTCCTGATGATCTTCTCCTCCAAGTGCTGAGACATAACATGCATGTGGGAGCAGTGCTGCCCATTCAGCAGGGCTGCAGGGGTGCATGTGGGAGCAGTGCTGCACATTTAGCAGTGCTGCAGGGATGCATGTGGGAGCAGTGCTGCACATTTAGCGGTGCTGCAGGCATGCATGTGGGAGCAGTGCTGCCCATTCAGCAGGGCTGCAGAGATGCGTGTGGGAGCAGTGCTGCACATTTAGGAGTGCTGCAGGGATGCATATGGGAGCAGTGCTGCACATTCAGCGGTGCTGCAGGGATGCATGTGGGAGCAGTGCTGCACATTCAGCGGTGCTGCAGGGATGCATGTGGGAGCAGTGCTGCACATTCAGCGGTGCTGCCAGCTGAACCACTGTGTGCTGGCAGCTCCTCCAGCAGCATCCTTCTCCCTGCTGAGGTTAGTGATGGGATTTTGCTGGCTGGGAGGGAAGAGCAATCTCAGATCCAGTGCAGTGTCTCTCTTCTGTGCTTTCTCACTTGGCCATGAGAGAGGTCAGGGACCCTTTCCCACTGCAGCAGATACCTCCTCTCTCCTTGTGGGAAGTGTGTCCTGCTCAGGCAGAGTTTTAGGCTGCCATCAGTGCTCTTTTTTACACTCCTCATAGCCCAGAAGGTTATTCTTCACAGAGTGTTAGGGGTTGGAAGGGACCTCCAAAGATCATTTAGTCCTATCCCACCTCCAGAGCAGGGCCACCTATAGCAAATCCCACAGGAACACACCCAGGGGGGTCTTGAATATCTCCAGAGAGGAAGGCTCCACGAATGTAGGATGAAGATAACCCCAAAGTTCATTTGATTTCCCTTGGCTACAGTGGGATCACTACATTCAAAGAGGATTGTCTCATGGCTGAAGCTTTCTCAGTCTCATTTCAGAGCGTGTGTTATGGAGGGCTCGAAAGCACAAACTTACCCATGCAAATATAGCTCCAGGGTGATGCCAATCATCTAATTCAGACTTCTTCTCTGTCCACCTCCACCACTGCCCCAGTGTCTGTGGTTTGGTGGAGTCCAGGCATTAGAATCACAGAATCACAGAATGGTTTAGGTTGGAAGGGATCTCAAAGCTCAGCCAGTTTCAACCCTCTGTCATAGGCAGACACCTCCCACTAGAACAGGTTGCTTAAGGCCTCATCCAACCTGGCCTTGAACACCTCCAGGGAGGTTGTGGAGCACAGAAGCACCCAATGTGATTGAGATGGACGTTCAGGTCCCAACCTGTCTTCCCAGCAAGGGCTGTCAGGCACTGGTGCAGGCTGCCCAGGGAGCTGGTAGAGCCCCCATTCCTGGAGGGGTTTCAAAGACTGATGGATGTGGTGCTGAGGAATGTGATGCAGTGGCAGTGGCTCAGCAGCAGTGGTGACACTGTGAGCTCTGGGGGAGCTTGGACTTGATGATCTCAGAGGTCTCTTCCAGCCTCAGCAGCTCTGTGATGAAGTAAATGCATCTGGATTAGAGCTACTCAAAACGAGTTCCTTCTTTGACTCCCTCACTCCATGAGGACAAGCCAGTAGCTGGCTGTGTGTGGGGCAAATATGTGCTGTGCCTCAGGCTGGACCATCTGTCTGCTCTGCCCAGGTGCCACAGGGCATGGGCCGTGGCCTTCTGCAGAGCCCTCCATGCAGGACTCCTCCCTGGCTGCCTGGAATCCAGGGCAAAGCAGCTGTGCTGGGGAGTGCTGGAGGGGAAAAGGGATCCAAGAGTGCTCTTAATCTCTTCTGTGCCATGAAGTCCATGGCTCTAAAAAGTGCTGTGCCTCCAGGGTGGACCAGCAAGTGCCTTCCCAGGGTTGTTAGCCTGCGTGGGGCCAAGGAGGAGCTGGGAGCTGTGCTCCACTTGTTCCTGTGTTATAACTGAGTCCTTTAAACCCACCTCACTTTCAGCTGGAGGGCTTGGAGCTGGGCTGCTGATTCCAGGCTCTTATGTCAATCTGATGACCATTTCAGCTGCACCTTTTCTGCTCTTCTGTTGCCTGCTGCTCCAGTTTTCAGCCCTGGATTCAGGTCAGAGGGGTAGGAAGCAGGAGGCTGCATGCTGCAGCCTTCCCATCTGGCTGTGTAACTGACTCTTCTAAGAACAGGAGCAAGGCTGTCTCTGGGCTCCTCCTCGATTTCACACTGCCTCTGGGAGATGTTCCTGGGCAGAAGAGCCTGCAGAGACCCCTGGGCAGAAGAGCCTGCAGAGACCACACTCTGCTTGCACTGAGGTAGCTGACAAGGACCCAGAAAACCAGGAGGCAGTGGCTGGCAAAGGCATTGGCTGGGTGGCTGCACTCAGAGTTGTGGCCAGTGGCTCAATGGCCAAATGGAGACCAGTGACAAGTGGAGTCCCTGACGAGTTAGTACTGGGACCAGTGTTTCTCAGCATCTTTGTTGGTGACATGAAGAGTGGGACTGAGGCACTCAAGCTTGTGGCCTAGCTGACAGGCTGGAGGGAAGGGATGGCATCCAGGGGGACTTGGACAGGCTGCAGAGGTGAGCCTGAGCCAATCAAGTGTAAGGTCCTGCACCTGGGTCAGGGCAATCCCAAGCACAAATCCAGGCTGGGTGAGCAGTGACTGAGAGCAGGCTGGAGGAGAAGGCTTTGGGGGTGTCAGTTGGTTTTCAAAGTGCCCAGCAGCCAGCACTGGTGGCTGGCAGCCCAGAGCCAGCTGTGTGCTGGCTGCAGCCAGAGCAGGGAGAGCAGCAGCACAGGGAGGGGATTCTGCCCCTCCAATCTGCTCTGCTCAGCCCTCACCTGCAGCACTGCCTCCAGTGCTGGGAACACAGCACAAGAAGCACCTGGAGCTGCTGCAGAGGGGCCAGAGGAGGCCACCAAGGTGATCAGAGGGCTGGAGAAGCTCTGCTGTGGGGACAGGCTGGGAGAGTTGGGGCTGTGCAGCCTGGAGAAGAGAAGGCTCCAGGGAGACCTCAGAGCAGCCTTGCAGTGCCTGAAGGGGCTGCAGGAGAGCTGGGGAGGGACTTGTGACAAGGGCTGGGAGTGGCAGGGTGAGGGACAATGGCTTTGAGCTGGGAGAGGGGAGAGTGAGAGTGGAAAGGAGGAAGAAACTGTTGAGTGTCAGGGTGGGCAGAGACTGGCAGAGGTTGCCCAGGGAGGCTGTGGCTGCCCCCTGCCTGGAGGTGTTGAAGTCCAGGCTGGATGAGGCCTTGATCAAGCTGTGCTGGTGGGAGGTGTCCCTGCCCATGGCAGGGGTTGGGTCATTAATGTTTCTTCCCTGTGTCTGTGATCCCATGGCAAAGTGAACACTTTTGGCTCAGGATTGTTGTGATGCCTTTCAGAAACTCTCTCCTCAATCTCCTTAGCTGCAATTCTCTTGCATGTTGATAATTCTCCTCTTTGCTGCTATCTGCTCCATGCCAGTGATTTCCAAACCCCTCCAAGCTGGCAGGCACAGAGTGGCCAGCTGGGGCAGAGCAGGCTGATGCCTGCCTTTTCTACACATACCCACAACCTGCAGGGCCTGCTGGAGAAGGACCTCGCTAGAGGAGTTGTGCTGCATTTGCTATGTTGGCTGCAGCTGCTCCTGCAGAGTCACAGGACATTAGAGGCTGGAAGGGAGCTCCAGAGATCATCCAGCCCAACCTCCCCCTGCCAGAGCAGGGGCACCCAGGGCAGGGCACACAGGAATGCATCCAAGTGGGTTTGGAAAGACTCTAGAGCAGGAGACTCCACAGCCTCTCTGGGCATCCTGCTCCAGGGCTCCAGCACCCTAGCACCAAAGAAGTTTCTCCTCATGTTGGGGTGGAACCTCCTGGGTTGCAGTTTGCATCCATTGCTCCTTGGCTTATTGTTGTGCACCACTCAAAAGAGCTTGGCCCCAGCCACTGACCCCCACCCCTCAGCTGTCTGTGCACACTGATCAGATCTGCTCTCAGCCTTCTCCTCTGCACACTGACCAGTCCTGGAGCCGCTCTCTCAGGAGTTGTTCGTGTCCTGGAGCCGCTCTCTCAGGAGTTGTTCATGTCCTGGAGCTGCTTCCCAGGAGTTGTTCATGGCCTGGAGCTGCTCTCTCAGGAGATGTTCATGGCCTGGAGCCGTGCTCTCAGGAGCGCTGTTAGCTGAGGTCTGCCCATTCCATCTGGGAGCGGTGCCCCCTGTTTGTGCCAGCTTCATCCAGCGTGCAGGAGGCCTGCAGGAGCTGCCTCCCCTCTGCTCCCTCTCCGGAGCCCCCATCCATGCAGGTAACAGTTTCTTCTCTGGTCTCCTTCCTCTAGGAATATCTATGCCCATTCCGGTTATTGGTTTGCAGGATGACTCCAGGGTGTTTGTCAATGGGACCTGTGTCCTCAACGACGAGAACTTCGTCCTGATCGGATCCTTCATGGCCTTCTTCATCCCCCTCATCATCATGGTGATCACCTACTGCCTGACCGTGCAGGTGCTGCAGCGGCAGGCGATGGTGTTCATGTGCGGAGAGGCGTCCAAGCAGAGGAGGAGCAGCGTCAACTGCCTCAAGAAGGAGAACAACCCAGAGCACATCTCCATGCTCCACAACCACGAGGGGGCCTCCCACTTGAACTCCCCGGTGAGCAAGGAGGCAGTGCTGTTCCGCAAGGGCACCATGCAGTCCATCAACAACGAGCGCAGGGCCTCCAAGGTCCTGGGCATCGTCTTCTTTCTCTTCCTCATCATGTGGTGCCCCTTCTTCATCACCAACGTCATGTCTGTGCTGTGCAAGGAGGCCTGCGACAAGGCCCTGCTGAGCGAGCTGCTGGACGTCTTCGTGTGGGTGGGCTACGTGTGCTCTGGGGTCAACCCCCTGGTCTACACCCTCTTCAACAAGACCTACCGCAGGGCTTTCTCCAGCTACATCCGCTGCCGCTACCGGGGCGGCCACAAGGCGGCGCTCAGGCAGAACCAGTGCCTGAACGTAGCCTCCAGCGCTCTCTACGGCAAGGACCTGACTCTGACCAGCTACCGCAACGGCAACGACTTCAACAGCGTGGAGCTGGACGAGCCCGACGAGGCCCTCGAAATGCAGCCTGGCACTTCAGAGCACTCTATAAACAGCTGTAATGTTGTAAGTGAAAGGGTGAGCTGCGTCTGAAGGTGCCCTCTCGGTCCGTTTGCTTTCTTTTCTTTGCTTTTTTGGTTTGGGTTTGAGTTTGGGGTTTGGGTTTTTTGTTTGTTTGTTTTGGCTAAGGTGTATCTGGAGGCAAAAAAGAACAAAAATACCTGGTGTAAAAAAAAAAATGGTCCAAGGACAATGTAAATATTGCATTCTGAACACAGCTTTTTGGTTTTTAAGACAAGCAAAAAATACCCCCCCCCAAAAAAAAAAAGGGAAGTTTGTCCTTCCAGTTCGGTGCTGCACATCCGATCTATGGATACACTGCAGTGAAGGTTAAGGCTCTGTATTTGCTGTTAACCCCAGAGCAGAACTCTCAGTGACTTTGCATAATGTCATGGACACACACACACCCCAAAAGGAAAGTTTGAATTCTTCTTCCAATGCATGAGCAAAAACCAAACACCCCAAAGCTCCTGAACTGCTAACGCTGACTGTTTCTCTCAGGTGGCACCTGCCGGGGCGCAGAAGGGCGCGGCAGTAGTTAGATGTGAGACATGCTCTGAGGCTCGCTCAGGAGGACTTCTCTTTTTGCCAGTTGACAGTAATTCTGTGCCCCTGAACCCTCAGCCTGGGCTGCGCTGTGCCAGGGCTGCACAGAGAGCTGGCGGAGGGACAGCACAGCAGCCCACGGCTCTGCGGGGACCTGGCCCGACGTGGCCTGCTAGGGGCATGGCTTGCTGGCATGCTGGGTGAGCCTGGCGCCTCAGGGCACCTCGGGTAGATTCCTATTCCCTCTCCAATCCACTTCCTTCTTTCCAAAGGATCTCTGACAGATTCTGACTCCCTCTCCAGTCCTCTTCTTTCCAGGGGGTCTCTCCTAGATTCCTATTCCTTCTCCAATCCTTGTCTGTTCTTTCCAAAGGATCTCTGACAGATTCTGACTCACTCTCCAGTCCTCTTCTTTCCAAGGGTTCTCTGCTAGATTTTGACTCTTTCTCCAGTCCTCTTCCTTTCCTTCCAAGGGATCTCTGACAGATTTTGATTCTATCTCCAATCCTCTTCTTTATTTTTCCAAAGGCTCTTAGGTAGATTTTGACTTCCTCACCAATCCTCTTCTTTACTTTCCAAGGAATCTCTCCTAGATTTCTATTCCCTCTCCAATCCTCTCCTTTTCTCTCCAAAGGATCTCTGCTAGATTTTGACTCCCTCTCCAATCCTCTTCTTTTTTTCCAAGGGGTCTCTGCTAGATTTTGACTCCCTCTCCAACCATTTACTTTCCAAGGGATCTCTCCTAGATTTCTATTCCCTCTCCAGTCCTCTTCTTTTCTTTCCAAGGGATCTCTGCTAGATTTTGACTCCCTCACTCCCTCTCCAATCCTCTTCTTTCCAAGGGACCTCTGCTAGATTTTGACTCCCTCTCCAATCCTCTTCCTTTCTTCCCATTCCTCAGGAGGCTCCAGCTCTCCTCAGGAAGGGTTGCACCCAGTTGTGGTGTGTTTTTGTGACCCTGGCTGGGATCACTTGCACACTCGTGGGAGCAGCGTGAGAACCCTTAGTCATCTGCTTCAACCAGCTGACAAATGCAGGCCTTCAGATTTATAGGAAGCCCTCCCTGGATCTTACAGTTAAGCATCAGCTGTGGGAAGGAGCAAGCTGTGCTCAGTATGGAAGGTGCTGTCTTCACAGGTTGCTTGGATGATCAGGGTCTTGGGTTGACCTGGAGAAGAGCACTCTGGCTTTGCAAGAGCTCAGTCCTCACATCTATTTATTCCTTAGCTTCTTTAGCATTTGCTTTTAGTTTTCAACCTCATGGGACTTGCAGGACAATGATAAACCACTGCTGTGGGTGGAAAGCAGGAGCTCCTGTGCAGGTGGTGCTGTGAGCTGAAGGGCACAGCAGAGAGGCATGAGCAGAGGTCCTTGCTCCTTTCTTCTGCCTCTGGATGGAGTGGGTAGAGCTGGACAGAGGATGTGACCAGAGCAATCTGCTGGTGACATGGTTCAAAAAGCAAACAATGACTAAGGTCTGGAAGGAAGCAGACCTGGAGCTGGTCTACATGGAAGATTAATCTGAATTAAGCTTTAAATTTGATTCAGTCCATTTGACTCCCCAGGCAAATGATAGGGGATCTTATTAATACCACTTACACCTCAACCAGAGCATCCACAGTGGCATTTAATGCAGCTTAAGTAATTTGCTTTTCATTCACACCATAGATAATTTGAATTAACTTCCCTCTCTGCCTCCAAGGCATCCTGTCTTCCTGGCACTGTGCCCCTAGGGTGATGCCTTCTGTGCAGTTCTCCTTGTGTGGAGTGTTGTCTACAGCCAGATACTACCTGCAAGTGTTTGACATCTTCATTAACTAATCCAGATGCTGCAGTGGCCATCTGACACCGATGCATTCAGCACCAAGCTGCAGCAAGAGAAGTGTGGCCAGCAGGGTGAGGGAGGGGATTCTCCCCCTCTACTCCATCCTGCTGAGACCCAACCTTCAGTACTGTGTCCAGTTCTGGAGTCACTGTTACATGAAAGATCTGGAGGTGCTGGAAGGTGTCCGGAGAAGGTCCGTGAGGATGAGCAGAGGGCTGGAGCTGCTCTGCTGTGAGGAGAGACTGATAGAGTTGGAGCTGTTCAATTTGGAGAGAAGGCTCTGGGGTGACCTTATCATGGCCTTCCAGTATCTGAAGGGGGCTGCAAGAAAGCTGGGGAGGGACATTTTAGGGTGTCAGGTAGGGATAGGACTGGGGGGAATGGAGGAATACTAGAAGTGGGTAGATACAGATTGGGTGTTGGGAAGAAATTCTTCACCATGGAAGACACTGGAACAGGTTACCCAGGGAGGTGGTGGAAGCCTCAACACCCTGGAAGTTATTAAGGCCAAGCTGAATATGCCTCTGGGCAACCTGATCTAGTGTGAGGCATCCCTGCCCATGGCAGGGGTTGGAACTGGTTGATCCTTGAGGTCCCTTCCAGCCCCGACAATTCTACCAGTCTATGATCTCTGGCTACGAAAGCCTTCAAACCAGCAAAGCTTTCACTGGGCATGGATAAATTGCATTTTGCTAGCAAGAGCTGCTTGTACCCTAAACTCCTTGTGTTCATCCCACCCAACCTATAGAAGAAAGTGGGAAGTGCTGCTGTGTGCTGAGTGTGCTGCATTGCGAGCAACAGCCTCGCCGAGCCCACTCTTGGAGCACATGGGTTGCCTCTGCTTCTGAGCTGTGCCAGCATGATGCACTGAGTCTGATAGTCCTTCCTTCTCCCTCATCCCTTCCTGAGAGTACATCCTACTCCTGAGAGTACATGCAGGCAGGAGGGCCAGTGTGGAGCCTACTTTCCTCCTTGCAGAAGGCAGGGGAGATGCAGCACTTTCCCCTCTGCTAATACACTCTGGGCTTGAAGGCTCGGGAACTCACTTGCCTCTCCAAAGAGGGCTGCTAACCAGTAGGAAAAGGAGTGGCCAGAGACACAAGCTTGTGCCTTTCAGGGACTGCCCTTTGCACTGAGTCTGGTTTGATTGTCTGACGGAGCAGAGACAGCTCAGAAAGGCTCACATTGCTGTGAAGTCCTTGGTTCGCCTTGGTTCGCCGCTCTCCTTCGCCAGACCTGTATATGTGTGTGTATATATGTCTGACTGTGTACATATATATATACATATATAGAGATATATATATACATATATATATATATATACCTAAAAGCCAACCAGAGGCTTGGAAAGCACTTAGCAATAAGCTGAACTGCAGTAACTCCTAGCACACGACTCGTGTGTGAACAGCTCATCTCCCACAGCGCCTCGAACTCAGCGGAAGGCTGCGCGTGGCACGGGAGCCTTCAGGTCCTACCCTTGCTGGTTCTGGGCTGTGGGCACGAGGGGAACCTGCTCTGCCTGGAGGTAAATAATGGGAGCTGAACAGAGAACTCACAGAGCTTTTATAGAGGTTTTTAAACGAATTCCAGAGCTGTCAGTGTCTGGACCGTGGCTGCTCAGCTGACCTACGGCACTTGTCTGGGCAGATGGACAAGGGCGCTCCCTCCTGGCCCCTGCCTTCTCTCCTGGCCAGCAAGTGAGAAGGTTTATGGAATGGTTGAATACTGTCACTTACCCAACCTCCTTTGGGTCATTTCACATCAGGGTTTTGTGATGCTGCTATTAATTTATTAAAGAGAGTCTGTTGGTTTAATCACTTCTTCATTTCGCCTTCATGGTCTGTGAGAAAATAAACAGATGAACTTGCCCTCTCTTGCTTTCATCTCTCCCCAAGCTCAGCCTTCCCTGAATAAAAACACCTCCTGACCAGAGCCAAAACCAAAAATGAGGGTGAGGACAACTTGCATTTCTCCCCCCATGCTTTGAGTATGCCTCACAGCTGCTTAAACACTCAGGCCAGCCCTGGAGTGCTGTGTCCAGTTCTGGTCTCCTCCATTGCAGAGAGATGTTGAGGTGCTGGAAGGTGTTGAGAGAAGGTCAGCAAGGCTGGGGAGGGGCCTGGAGCACAGCCCTGTGAGGAGAGGCTGAGGGAGCTGGGGGTGTGCAGCCTGCAGCAGAGGAGGCTCAGGGCAGACCTCATTGCTGTCTGCAGCTGCCTGCAGGGAGGCTGTAGCCAGCTGGGGTTGGGCTCTGCTGCCAGGCAGCCAGCAACAGAAGAAGGGGACACAGCCTCAAGCTGTGCCAGGGCAGGTCTAGGCTGGATGTTAGGAGGAAGTTGCTGGCAGAGAGAGTGATTGGCATTGGAATGGGCTGCCCAGGGAGGTGGTGGAGTGGCCGTGGCTGGAGGTGTTGAAGCCAAGCCTGGCTGGGGCACTTAGTGCCATGGTCTGGTTGGTTGGGCAGGGCTGGGTGCTAGGTTGGGCTGGCTGAGCCTGGAGCTCTCTTCCAAGCTGCTTGATTCTGTGATTCTGTGATTCTAAGTCAGTGTCAGCAGATATCCCAACTCACAGAATCACAGTTAGGGGTTGGAAAGGACCTTGAAAGTTCATCCAATCCACCCTCCCTGCCAGAGCAGGATACCAGACCACACAGGAAGGCATCCAGGTGAGTTTTAAGCATCTCCAGAGAGGAAGGCTCCACACACACACCCCCATGGCAGCCTGTTCCAGTATTCTCTCACCCTCACAGTGAAAATGTTTACATGGAACTTCCTATGCCCCAACTTCCACCCAGTGCACCTTGTCCTGTCATTGGGCATCACTGAGAAGAGCCTGGCTCCAGCCTCTGGGCACTCACTCCTCCCACCCCAAATCTTGTTAACTGCAACAGTGAGGATGAAGTTATTCCTCCTCTTCTCCTTGGTGCCCACGAGAAGAACTGATACAAAATCACCTCAGCATGAAGAGTGGGTTTTGTCCTCTGCAATTTAACCAGAGTCAGGTTGTTCCCACAGCAGCTTTGCTTCTCCTGAGCTGTAGCCATTAACCATGGTGGTGCCTCGAGAAGCCCTTTCCTGAGCCTGCCCCGATGGGAGCAGCCTCTGGAAGCTCAAAGCTCAGCTCAGGTATGGTTTCTGCCTGCTGAACAGCGTGTGGTGGTGGTGGTGGTGGTGGTTTGGCTTGAGCTGGGGCTGAATAACTGAGAGCAGTTCCATGGAAATGGTGCTGGAGGCTGGGAGTGTGGGCTGGTTTATCCCAAACCAGATGGGAGATGTGTGAGCTGCCAGCAGGGCTCAGCGTGCAGAGAGGGGCTCCACCCCAGCAGCCAGACCCTTCTGCTTGCCTGTGTTGAGCATTCCACTCATGGGGCCAGCCCTGAACCTACCTGAGCTGTCAGGGCTCACAGCCTTCCCCATCAGTGGCCAGGAGCAAGGCTGACCACGTTTGCTCAGGCACAGAGCCCTATGGCCTACCAGCGTGGCTAACAGGTCACAGGATCACAGGCTCACAGATGTCAGGGGTTGGAAGGGACCCAAAGAGCTCATCCAGTCCAGCCCCCTGCCAGAGCAGGACCATACAATCCAGCTCAGGGCACACAGGAACACATCCAGACAGGCCTGGAAAGGCTCCAGGGAAGGAGACTCCACAACCTCTCTGGGCAGCCTGTGCCAGGGCTCTGGGGCCCTTCCAGGCAAGAAGTTCCCCCTTGTGCTGAGCTGGAACCTCCTGTGCTGCAGCTTCCATCCACTGCTGCTTGTCCTGTTCCAGGGATCAGTGAGCAGAGCCTCTCCCCCCCTCCTGACCCCCAGCCCTCAGAGAGTTATAGACATTTATTAGATCCTTTCTCAGTCTTCTGCAGACTAAGCAGCCCCAGGTCCCTCAGCCTCTCCTCACCAGGCAGTGCTCCAGTCCCCTCAGCATCCTCATAGCCCTCCATTGGACCTTCTGCAGCAGATCCCTGTCCCTCTTAAACAAGTCCACACCCACTGCCAGAGCAGGGACAGAGACAGCCTCAGTCATAGCCCCACACTGTGACCACCGTGTCCCCACCAGGCACACCACGGCCAAGGCACTGAGCTGGCTCATCTAGCACAAATTCAGGCTGGGCAAGGAGTGGCCTTGGGGGTGACAGTTGGTGCCAAAGTGCCTAGGAGCCAGCACTGATCACTGGCAACCCAGAGCCAGTTCCTCCTATCCACCACCAGTGCCTCACACCAGCCATCAGTGCCTCACACCAGCCATCAGTGCCTCATATCCATCATCAGTGCCTCACATCCACCATCAGTGTCTCACACTAGCCATCAGTGCCTCATATCCATCATCAGTGCCTCACATCCACCACCAGTGCCTCACACCAGCCATCAGTGCCTCATATCCACCACCAGTGCCTCACATCCACCACCAGTGCCTCACATCCACCATCAGTGCCTCACACCAGCCATCAGTGCCTCATATCCATCATCAGTGCCTCACATCCACCACCACTGCCTCACATCCACCACCACTGCCTCACATCCACCACCACTGCCTCACATCCACCATCAGTGCCTTTCTTCTGGCCAGCTGCACAAAGAGGTCCAGCAGTGGCATGGAGCCCAGGCAGTGCTCTTCCCTTCCAAGTCAGCAGGCTGACTGCAGTCATCCGATGTGCTGGAGCCATGAGAGTGCTGGATACAGAGACCCAAATTGCAGCAACAAATAGATTTTAAGGCCAAAAAGCAATCAGAAGCAGCTCTGCAGAGCCATAGTTCAGCCCTGAGCTAATGAGGGGTGTCTGACCCTCCTGCAGGCAACGATGCCAGCCCCACATTCCAAAGCTGTCTCCATCATGTGATAAAGATGCAGATATCTCCTGCCTGGATCACAGTGTCCTTAGGAAAGCTTCATGCCAAGCCAGGAGCTGCACTTGGCTTGGACTCCATTTCAGGCTGGGGTGGAAGATGCATCAGAAGCTTGTTGCCGGGAAAAAGCTTCAGAAGAGCACCGAGCCTTGGGCAGGATGAAGCAGAAGGACAGGGATGGGCAGATGGACCTGGCTTTGGCACAGATGACTACACACAGCCCAGAGCCCCTGAGAGCAACAGGAGATGGCTTTGTGCTGCAGGCTTCCCTGGGATAAGAGGGAATAGCTGAGCAGCTGAGGAGGAAACCTGAGCTGGGGAGGCCAGCTGGAGCTGTAGGTGTCTCACTGACGTGTGGGCTGCTGTCATGGCGGTGTGGTGTGGGGGTGCCTGCACCAAAAACGCTTTTGTCCTCTCACTTTCACTGTGACATTGTCATTGACTCCTCTGCCTTGCCCCCTCTCTCGCCGAGTCTCAGGGCTGCTGCTGGTTGGCTTTTCCCCACAGCAGCACTCGTGCTCTGGAGCTGCCAGGAGCTGACAGAGTGCCTGCTTGTGTGGTGCTCCCTCTCGGCTCCGCAGAGATGCTGCAGTCCCACAGCAGGGTGGAGGTGGAGAGTGCAGGTGAGTGCTGGTGCCCAGGCAGCCAGCTGGTGCTGGCCAGCTGGAGAGCCACGTCAGGAGATCTCCAGCAAGCTGTGTCTAGGGCTAGGCTGGAGCTCAAGAAACATTTCTCTGCTGCCAGAGTGGTAAGGGATGGCACAGGCTGCCCAGGGGGGTCACAGAATCATAGCAGATGATGGTTGGGAGAGACCTCCAGGCTCAGCCAGCCCAACCTAGCACCCAGCCCTGCCCAACCAACCAGACCATGGCACTAAGTGCCCCAGCCAGGCTTGGCTTCAACACCTCCAGCCACGGCCACTCCACCACCTCCCTGGGCAGCCCATTCCAATGCCAATCACTCTCTCTGACAACAACTTCCTCCTAACATCCAGCCTGACCCTGCCCTGGCACAGCTTGAGTCTGTGTCCCCTTCTTCTGGTGCTGGCTGCCTGGCAGCAGAGCCCAACCCCAGCTGGCTACAGCCTCCCTTCAAGGAGCTGTAGACAGCAATGAGCTCTGCCCTGAGCCTCCTCTGTGTCCCCTAGATGGTGGAGTCCCCATCCCTGAAGGTGTTCAAGCAATCTGTGGCCCTGGCTAGTGGGTGAAAAAGCAGAGAATCCTAGAATGGCTCTGCTTGGAAGGGACCTCAGAGAGCATCTCCTCCAACCTCCCCACCATGCCCAGAGACACCTCTCAAATAGACTCAGCTGCCTAAGGCCTCATCCAGTCTGGCCTTCAACACCTCCAGGCAGGAAGCATCCACAGCCTCCCTGGACAGGCCATTCCAGACTCTCACCACCCTCACACTCAACAACTTCTGTCTCAGCTCCACTCTCACCCTGCTCTGCCTCAGCTCCAAACCATTCCCCTTGGCCTGGCTCAGACACCCTCAGCCAAAGTCTCTCTGCAGCCTCTCTGCAGCAGGATCCCTTCAGGCTCTGGCAGCAGCTCTGAGCTGCCCCTGGAGCCTTCTCCTCTGCAGGCTGCACCCCCCCAGCTCCCTCAGCCTGTGCTCACAGCAGAGCTGCTCCAGCCCTGGCAGCGTCTTTGTGGCCTCCTCTGGGCTGTTACTGTGGATACCTTTGGTACCTGTAGTATCTCTCATGGGTGTTGCTTATTGTTCTCCTTCCCTGGGCTTCTTTTACCATAGAAACCAAATTTCCTCTGCAGTTTCCTGGCCCAAAGGCTGCTCCCCCCTGCCTCTGGTGGGCCACCAACACTTAGGTGTTGAGTGACTTGGAGAATTGCTCCTGCAGCATCAGGCAGGGGGGAGTTATATCCTCTCTTCTGAACTTTCCTGTGCTTGAATTGTAATTAGCTCAACAAATTGGATCAACTGATGAGTAATTAAAGTGCAGCCTCATTAACCAACATATGCTTTTAGCAGGCTTTAACTGTGGCATTTTGAGTTGTTTCAGATGCTGACACATGGAGAACAATCTGCCTGTTAGACCACTGCTGCTTGCCTCTGCTCACCTCCAGAGCAGCTCCTCTTGTCTCTGAGCTGCTGATGTTGGTCTTGTCCTGCAGGAGAACAGGAGGGTGTTGCTGCTGCTGCCTGCCTGCCAAGGCCACTGAAGGCTTTAGTCACAGTCCTTGCCTGAAGGCTAGAACAGCTCTTCTGCAGCTTCTCGGGGAGGAAGGTGCCAGTGTCCCTTCAGCAGAGCCCACACCTCCCAGAGAGCTTGGCACTGCTCAGGCACCTGGAGAAGCCCAGCAGAGGGCTCAGCTGTGTTGAGGGTTCTGCCCTGGAGGCACCAACAGCTCAGAATCAGGAATCACAGAATTAGCCAGGTTGGAAGAGAGCTCCAAGCTCATCCAGTCCAACCTAGCACCAGCCCTGCCCAACCAACCAGACCATGGCACTAAGTGCCTCAGCCAGGCTTGGCTTCAACACCTCCAGCCACAGCCACTCCACCACCTCCCTGGGCAGCCCATTCCAATGCCAATCACTCTCTCTGCCAGCAACTTCCTCCTCACATCCAGCCTCAACCTGCCCTGCCACAGCTTGAGGCTGTGTCTGCTTCTTCTGGTGCTGGCTGCCTGGCAGCAGAGCCCAACCCCAGCTGGCTACAGCCTCCCTGCAGGGAGCTGCAGACAGCAATGAGCTCTGCCCTGAGCCTCCTCTGCTGCAGGCTGCACACCCCCAGCTCCCTCAGCCTCTCCTCACAGGGCTGTGCTCCAGGCCCCTCCCCAGCCTTGCTGCCCTTCTCTCAACACCTTCCAGCACCTCAGCATCTCTCTTGATTTGAGGAGTCCAGAACTGAACACAAAATATCTTCAAAGAGGATCTGCAGGTCAGAGTGGCTGACCTGTGAAGGCCTGGAAATCTTATTCATAGAGTTGGAAGAGACCTTAAAGATCCATCCAGTTCTAACCCCCTGCCATGGGCAGGGACACCTCCTCTAGACCAGGTTGGTCATGCCTCAGTGACAGGACAAGAGACAATGGTTTGAAATGAGAGCAGAGCAGATGGAGATTGGATGTGAGGAACAAGTTCTGCACCAGGAGGCTGCTGCAACACTGCAGCAGGTTGCCCAGGGAGGTGGTTGAGGCCCCAGCCCTAGAGATCTTCAAAGTGATGCTGGACAGGTCTGTAGGCAACCTGCTCCAGAGGAGGATGTCCCTGCTGAATGCAGGGGGTTGGGCTGGGTGAGCTTTGGAGGTGCCTTCCAAGCCAGCTCAGCCTGTGAGTCTGTGCTAGGCACGGTGGTGGCACACAGCCCCTTCAGTGAGAAGAGAGCAGAAGGCTTAGCTTGTCCTGCCCGGAAGCCAGAGAGAAGGAGAGCCCTCCATGGGGCCAGCAGGCAGTGCTGGCTCTGAGGACAGGAGGAGCTGTTCAGGCCAAAGGAAAAAACAGCACACAGCAGTGACACACGAAAGGGGCCAGAAATAGCCCAGTGATTAGAAGCAGATTTCTAACGAGTGGAGTGTTCCAGGTCTGGGATTGCACTTCCTGAGTAAGCCAAGGAAAAGCTGCTGGAGGGCTGAGCTCTGGCATGCAGCAGGAGCTGGTGCCACAGGGGTCCCGCAGGAGGGCCCAGCTCAGCCCTTCTGTCCTCAGCCCCCAGGCTGGCACAGCTCAGGCGCCATGCCAGCCCATCTGCACAGCAGCTCCGCTCCCCCTGCTGCTGCTGTGTCCAAACCCCAGCAGGAGCACTGTGCTCTGAGCCTTCCAACTGAACCCATGCCAGGTGCCAGCGTTCGGCAGGAGGGCTGGCGGTGCCACACCATGGCAGTGCCGCTCCCATGGGCAGCAGAGGGTGAATGCTGGAGCGGGGCCAGAGGACAGCCACCAGGCTGGGGAGGGGGCTGGAGGGGAAGGCTGCTGGGGAGAGGCTGAGGGAGCAGGGGGTGTGCAGCCTGGAGGAGAGGAGGCTCAGGGGGGCCTGAGCACTCTCTGCAACTGCCCGAGGGGAAGCTATAGGCAGGCAGGGGTCAGGCTCTGCTCCCAAGCAGCCTGTGCCAAGAGGACAGGGCATGGCCTGGAGCTGTGCCAGGGGAGGGTCAGGTTGGATGTTAGGAAGAACTTCCCTCACGGTTGGCTTGGATGTTGGGAAGCACTTCCCCAGGTTCAGCATGGATGTTAGGAAACACTTCCTCAGGGTCAGGTTGGATGCTGGGAAGCACTTCCTCAGGGTCAGGTTGGAAGTTAGGAAGCACTTCCCCAGGGCAGGTTGGATGTTGGGAAGCACTTCCTCAGGTTCAAGTTGGATGTTAGGAAGCACTT
>WAAF01014756.1:132985-180726 GCA_013400475.1 Tricholaema leucomelas | reverse complement strand
CCCCAGGGCAGGTTGGATGCTGGGAAGCACTTGCCCAGGGTCAGGTTGGCAGTTGGGCAGCTCACAGTGGCCCTTGTTTCTCAGCCGGCAGAGCTGTGCCAGCTGCCCAGCCAGGCTGTGGAGCTCCAGCCGTGCTCTTAGGCAGATGCAGCAGCTCCGTTTCCTTGCCCTGCAGCTGTGAGAACCGCAGGGCCCTTGAGGATATTTAGCTTCTGCACAGCCTGCAGGAGCTTCGCAGTGCTCTCAAACGGACCCTGAGGCAGGAGGCAGAGAGCTGGGAGCCTGCTGGGCCCATCAGGCTCTTCAGATGTTCCACGGTGCCATTATTTCCTGTGCTCCCAAAGCACTGCTGTCTGGAAGCTGAAGCCCAAAGGGTTGTGCTGCTCCACATCCTCCCAAGACCTAGGTCCTCTCTAGGGCTGCGGTAGCTCAGGGTGCTGAGAGTCAGAGCGGCTCAGGGGTGCAGGAGCAGATGGCAGAGCAAGGCACAGATGCAGAGCAGAGAGCAGCACCTGCTCGGCCAAGCTCCCAGCTCACAATCACAGACTGCATCGGGTTGGAAGGGACCCTCCAGGGGCATCTTGTGCAGCCCCCTGCAGGCAGCAGGGACAGCTCCATCTGCAGCAGGCTGCACAGGGACACAGCAAGGCTGAGCTGGAATGGCTGCAGGGATGGGGCCTCAAGCACAGCCCTGGGCAGCCTGTGCCAGGCTCTCCCCACCCTCACTGTGCAGAGCATCTTCCTGCTGTGAGAGTGAAGCCTCCTGGAGCAGGGTAAGGAACTTTATCAGTAGAGGCACCTGGGGCAGTGAGGTGGGCAAGGGAGGGCTTTGCCTGCTGCCCCAACCTTGCACTTGCCTCCGTTCACTCTTCTCACTCAGACTTCTGCCTTTGGCCTGACAGGGACAGGGTACAGGAGTGGGGTACAGGGGCAGGGTACAGCAGTGGGGTACAGGGGTGGAGTATAGGGACAGGGTACATGGGCAGGGTACATGGGCAAGGTACATGGGCAGGGTACAGAGGCCCCTTGGTCCTGGGGACTTACTGGCAGCTGCTTGTTTCTGATCTGAGAAGGGCAGAGCCTGGCTCCAGCAGTCCATCTCTTGCTCACTCTCCCTTAGCCTTGCCAGCAGACTGAGCAGGTCATTTCCCTGGTCGTGGCACACATGGGTGCTGTCCCTGCTGCCATCTGGGCACAGTGGCAGTCTCGGGCACTGCCTGCAGCGGGCAGCTGTGTGCTTGCCAGGGAGCTCCCTTTGGGTCCCCACCGCCCTTCTTGCTTTGGGTTTTGGCTGAGTGGGAGCCACAGCTGGGTCCTCCTCTGGGAGGGCTGATGTCCACCGGTGGAGCTGCCTGCCCTGCCCACCCTGGGCAGTTTGAGCTGATGGTGCATCTCTGTGGCTGATGGCATGGGGGGATGGCAGGGTCAGAGGCTCCTTTTGCTGCCACACGCCACAGGTGACACAGCTGCTGTGTCACCACAGGTGACAGGGCTGTGGTCATAACACCACGAGGCATGAGGGGGGGACGTTGCCTGTCAGTCAGCCTGGCACTGGCTGGCAGGGTGAAAGTGGTGGCACTTCTATGCTTGGCACCACAAGGCATGAGTGGGGACGTTGCCTGTCAGTCAGCCTGGCATTGTCTGGCAGGGTGAAGGTGGTGGCAGCTCTGTGCTTGGCAGGACAAAAGAGAGATGGAGTGATGAACCTCAGGGTGACAGAGATATTGTTCCCTGCCCTCAACTGTCGAGGACCGAGGAGCGAATCCGGGCAGAGGCGATGCTGCCCCTGCTTCCTCCTCCTCCTCATCCCAGCACAGCTGCTGACACCCAGCGGCCATGGAGCTGCTGGCTCCTGGACCAGATGGAAAACCTGGGCAGAGGGGCCCGGGCTGGTGGGGCACAGCTGCTGCCCTTCCACTTGTGCAGGTGCAAGAGGAGTGAAGAGCTCCGGAGCAACGTGAGCCTGGCGTTGTGTCTGGCGGCTACCGGAGGGTAGCAGGGATTGGATCGCTTCGGCACCTGAGGTCCAGGCAGGGAAATGGGAAAATGGGAGGGTGGATAATGAGGAAAGCAAAGGTAAACTGCTCTGCTGTTATCCTCCTGTTGGCAGCTCGAGAACAGCTCGGGGGGAGGAGGGCAGCTGAGAATGCAGTCACAGATTGGGTCAGGCTGGAAGGGATCCTCCGAGGGCATCTTGTCCATCCCCTGCCGGCAGCAGGGACACCTGTAGCTGGAGCAGGCTGCTCAGGGACACAGCAAGGCTGAGCTTGAATGGCTGCAGGGATGGGGCCTCAAACATCTCAAGTCTCTCCAGTGGTCCAGAGGAGGTCACAAAGAGGATTAGAGAATTTCTTCTATGGACACAGGCTGGCAGAGTTGGGGCTGTGCAGCCTGGGGAAGAGAAGGCTGCAGGGAGACCTCAGAGCTGCAGTTCAGTATCTGCAGGGGAGCTGCAGGCAGGCTGGGGAGGGACTGCTCAGAAGGGGCTGTGGGGTCAGGCTGAGGGCAATGGTTTGGAAGTGGAGCAGGGCAGAGTTAGGTTGGGCATCAGGAGGGAGTTGTGCAGACCAAGGGTGGGCAGAGCCTGGCACAGGCTGCCCAGGGGCTTGAGGCCCCATCCCTGCAGCCAGTCAAGCTCAGGTTTGATGGGACCCTGAGCAACCTGATGTGGTGGGCATTGTCCCTGCTGCCTGCACGGGGGTTGGACAAGGCCTGATGCAGTCTGTGGCCTGATGCCATGAGCTCTGTGAGTTCAGAGACCTTGGCATTTGCCTGCCCTCTTCTGCTCCTTCCCCAGAGCGGTTAGGACATGACAGGTGCAGGCTGACTTTGCCCTTCCCTGCAGCACACACAGCATCCTGCCTCCCTCTGCCTGACAAGGACACCTTCTGGGGACAGATCTCTGGAAGAATGGTTGAGGTTTGCTCTCCAATGCTCCAAGACTTTAGCAGTCAAGGGGTGGAAAGACCACCAAGTGAAGGGTATGCAGAGGAGGAGGTTTGGCACACACAGCCCTCTCCAGGCCATGGGGGCTGAGATGGTAAAAACCTCAGGGAGCCCAGCCAGGAGCAGAGGGGGGCAAAGGAGAAGGTTTGAAAGTGCTTTACTGAAAACATGAGTTATGGAGCACAGCAAATGACTCAGAGCACTTCAGTGCAAGCACTGCAGGGAAGAATTCTGGAGCTGCTGCACATCTAGAAACATGGAGAGGGGGAAAGCACACTGCTGAAGTGTTCAGAGAATGCTTGGGCTTGGGAGGGACACCAGAGAGCATCCAGTTCCAAGCCCTCTGCCATGGGAGCTTGAGAGGGACCTTAGAGATCATCCAGTTCCAAGCTCTCTGCCGTGGGACACCTTCCCCTAGGCCATGTTGCTCAAGGCTTCACCGAGGTTGCTCAAGGCCTCTTCCCCCGGCTGCAAAACTCCAGCTGCCTCAGTCTGCTGCACGGAGGGGATGCTCCAGCCCTCTGATTGTCTTCATGGGCTTCTGCACCAGAAGACTGCAGCAGCAGTGCCCCACCAGAGCACCCTGCCAGGTCTCAGTGTGAGCTGCCCAGTGAGTCACCAGCTGCTAGCCAAGGTCAGGGTGTTAGGAAGGACTACTGCCTGGGCACCTCCTAGGAGTGAGCTTTGCACACAGGATCATAGAATCACAGAATGGGAGGGGTTGGAAGGGACCTCTGAAGATCATCCAGGGCAGCCCCATGCCAGAGCAGGGACACCCAGGGCAGCACATCCAGAGGGATTTTGAATATCTTCAGGGCAGGAGACTCCACAATCTCTCTGGGCAGCCTGCTCCAGGGCTCTGCCACACTCACACCAAAGAAGTTTCTCCTCATGTTGAGGTGGAACCTCCTGGGCTCCAGCTGGTACCTGTTGTTGCTTGTCCTGTCACTGGGCACCACTGAGCAGAGCCTGGCAGCTTCATCTTGGCACCCAGCCCTCAGATTGCTCAGAGCCCCTCTCAGCCTTCTCTTCTCTAACCAGCCTCAGGGCTCTCAGTCTCTCATAGCAGAGATGTTCCAGTCCCTTCATCACCCTCATAGCCTTCGTTGGAGTCTCTCCAGCAGGTCCCTGTCTCTCTTGAACTGGAGAGCCCAAAACTGGGCACAGTGTGGCAGGGGTGGTCTCAGCAGGGCAGAGCAGCAGGACAGCAGAGCAGCAGGACAGCAGGACAGCAGAACATCCCTAGCCCTGCTGGCCACACTTGATGCAGCCCAGGATGCCCTTGGCCCATTGGCACATTGCTGTCTCCTGTTACCTTCTCTTTCAGACCAGTCATTGCCTGTAGTGCCCATCTCCCTTCTCCAGTTCACAGNCTGCTCCAGCCTGCACAGCCCCAACTCTTTCAGTCTGTGCTCACAGCAGAGCTGCTGCAGCCCTCTCAGCATCCTCCTGGCCCTGCTCTGGACACACTCCAGCATCTCCACATCCCTCTTGTCCCAGGGGCTCCAGAGCTGGATGCAGTAGTACAATTCCACTGTCCTGCACTGATGCAGGTAAAACTCAGCACTTCTCTGCCCACTGCATGCTCGCAGCTGCTTCTGATTGTGGAGCCATCCCACGCTGGCTGGCCAGAAGCCTCAGCAGACAGCAGAGGCAGAGATCCTGTCACAGCAGAACAACATCAGCCACAAAACTTCATTTCTGCTCCAGCCTCTGCAGGGATTGTTTACTAGTATTGGTTTGGGGTTTTATTTTTCCCTGGTGCTTTCCCATTTTGGTTTCTCCCCAGATGCCTTTGGGCTGTTGCAGTGGCAGCAGCTGGCAGTGCCTGGACAGTTTAGTGGTCAGATGTGTACCTCAGCACTGCCGTGCTGCTCTGTGCCTGGCTGGACTGGCACAGCTCTCTGCAGAGCTGACTGGTGCAAACTTGTTTTCCTCTGAGCTCCCACTGCTGACTACAAACTCCCATCCTGAATTCATCATCCTGAAAGGTATTTTTATTTTCCTGGGGGTCTTTATGGTTTGGGGGCTTTGAGATGAGATGGAAGGACAGAGAACCTCTGGGCTTGAGTACCGTACTTCTTTCACCAAAAAAGAACCAACCCAAACCCCAATATGGTCTGGTTGATTGGCTAGGGCTGGGTGCTAGGTTGGACTGGATGAGCTTGGAGGTCTCTTCCAACCTGGTTGATCCTATGATTCTGTGACATAGTGGCCTTAGAGTTCTGGAGTTCTGGAGCCCCCAATACAAGCAGGACATGGAACTGCTGGAGCGGGTCCAAAGGAGAGCCACGAAGATGCTCAGAGGGCTGCAGCAGCTCTGCTATGAGGACAGGCTGAGAGAGTTGGGGCTCTGCAGCCTGGAGAGGAGAAGGCTTCGAGGAGACCTTAGAGTGGCCTTCCAGTATTTGAAGGGAGCCTACAGGAAANCTTGGGGTCCCTTCCAACCTAAACCATTCTATGATTCTATGATTCTATGACACTGTCTCCCACTTCAGGAAGCTTTCTTCCCAGCTCAAGCTCTATCAGCCGTCTCCCCAGCTCAGGAAGCACAAAGAGCTGCTGGAGAGAGTCCAGCCCAGGAGCACTGAGGTGCTGAGGGCACTGGAACAGCTCTCACCTGAGGAGAGGCTGAGAGCTGGGGCTGGTTAGCTTGGAGAAGAGGAGGCTGAGGTGATCTGATCAATGCTCACAAACAGCTGAGGAGTCCAAGACCAGATTGGATGAGGCCTTGAGCAACCTGATGTCTGTGAGCTGCCACCCTTAAAATCATGGAATCACAGACTTGTCAGGGCTGGAAGAGAGTTGAAGGATCCCTTAGCTCCAAGCCCCCTGCCATGTGCAGCCACCCTGCAGACCCATTTCTGGAGTCCTCAAGGAAACCTCACAAGCCCACAGAGCAACCTGCTGCCTTTATTCAGGGCAGCTGCTGCTGCTGCCTCCTTTCTCTCCCTTGTCCTGTGACCAGGAGCTTGCTCCAGACTCCCTTTGAAACCCCTCCAATATTTTCCTTGGCCTGCTGAGTGCTTGGATTGCAGCGACCAGGCTCTGGAATGGCAGCAGACAGGGAAGCCCCTTGTGGGCTATGGACAGCTCAGGGCTTCTCAGCTCTTCTTGGATGATGTTGTGAGAGCAATCCATCCAGTACAGGAGGTACAGCAGTCACAAGCAGAGTTAGCTTCCCACAGAGGCATCCAGGGGCAGCTTTCCTGCAGGGGACCTGAAATGGACACAGGCAGTTAGGCTCTGCACAAAGAGGCAGCTGGGGCTGCTACAGCATCCCCATCACCCCCCACCACCACTGGGGTGCAGGAAGCACTCCACACTTTTCTTGCTAGCCTCTGCATTTGGTTTGGACTTTGGGAGCCAAAGCGTTCAATAGGCAAAGATGCAGGAGCATGGCTGTCAGGGCCCATGCACCCAGCTGCCAAGGGGGCAGCTCACCCCTGGGCACAGCACAAAGGTATTTCCACAGCCAGCTCTCCCTCGGCACTGAGCACAGACTCAAGCAGGTTGGAAGAGAGCTCCAGGCTCAGCCAGCCCAACCTAGCACCCAGCTCTGCCCAACCAACCAGACCATGGCACTAAGTGCCCCAGCCAGACTTGGCTTCAACACCTCCAGCCACGGCCACTCCACCACCTCCCTGGGCAGCCCATTCCAAGTGCCAATCACTCTCTCTGCCAGCAACTTCCTCCTCACATCCAGCCTAGACCTGCCCTGCCACAGCTTGAGACTCTGTCCCCTTCTTCTGTTGCTGGCTGCCTGACAGCAGAGCCCAACCCCAGCTGGCTACAGCCTCCCTCAGGAGGTACAGCAGAAAAGCTGCCCAATGCTCACACTGTGCAGTCACACAGCAGAGAGAAGCTCTCAGGCCAGGGGAGCAGGTCTCTGGCTCTGGACTTCAGGAAAGTGTTGGCATTGGTGAGGCCACAGCTTGAGTCCTGCCTTCAGTTCTGGGCACTCACTGCAAGAAGGACTTTGAGGGGCTGGAGCAAGTCCAGAGAAGGGCAACAAAGCTGGGGAAGGGTCCAGAGAACAGGGCTGGGGAGGAGCAGCTGAGGGAGCTGGGGGTGTGCAGGGTGAAGAGGAGGCTGAGGGCAGAGCTCATTGCTCTCTTCAGCTCCCTGAGCGAGGTGGGGGTTGGGCTCTGCTCACATGCAGCAAGTGACAGGACAAGAGGAAATGGCCTCAAGCTGTGCCAGGGGAGGTTCAGGTTGGATATTAGGAAGAATTTCTTTCCAGCAAGGGCTCCCAGGCACTGTCCCAGGCTGCCCAGGCAGGTGCTGGAGTCCCCACCCCTGGCAGCGCTCTAAGGCTGCACGGAGGTGGTGCCGAGGGAGGTGGTGCAGTGACAGTGGCCAGCAGCAGTGGCGGCACTGTGAGCCCTGGGGAGCAGACTCCAGCTGGTTCGGCTCGATGGTCTCAGGGCTCGATTCCAACCTCAACCATTCCGTGGCTCATCAGCACCAACGATCGGGGTATGGACAGGCTCAGTCAGTGCATCTCCTGCCCCCATGTGCCCACGCTGGCAGGGACGCAGATGGGCAGGGCAGAAGCACAGAGAGGGCTGAGCCCACGGTGCTGACACCCGTGCAGCACAAGCGGTACAGAGCCCTGCTGCCTGCCTGGGCTGGGGCGGTGCAATGGCATTCGCCACCCTGCTGGGCACGCAGGGAGCTGCTGCAGAGCAGCCTGGGCTGGCATGAACAGGATTTGGGCCTCTGCTGTGAGTCTGTAAGTCGTGTGAGGCATCTGGCATGTGAAACAGCCACAAGCCCGAGGGCATCCCTGAGGAGATGATGTCGTTTGGCTCTCAGCTCTTCATAGAGTGCTTGATTTGTGACTTGCAGTCTGAGACACCCAGCCGAGAGCACCCTGGGTGGGCAGCCTGTGTGGTACAACCACAGCTGGCCGTGGGACAGGCTCTGGGGCCGGTCAGCAGCTGGTTGTGTTCGATGAGGAGCCACCAGGCTGCCCGCAGGAGGGAGCCGTGCGAGGAGCAGGCAGCCCAGCTGCGGCTGAGAGCGCTGCAGCAGGGCAGAAGCAGCCAAGCTCAGCGCGGGTCCGGAGCCAGGCTGCCCTGCTCAAGACCTGGCTTAGTTAACCCTGACTTTAACATGAAAGCTGAGAGCCCTCAGGCTGCTGCTGAGGAAAACCAAGCACAAACACAATGGCTGTGGGCCTCAGCTCTCCTCCCAGAGCATGCTGAAGGCAGGGACAGCCTGGGGTATAAAACCCATTGGAGGGGAGCCCTGGGGTACTGCCTCTGGCACTGGGGAGTGTGCATGCCACTGGCACTGGTACCAGGGGCAGCAACAGAGGTGCAGCATGGCCAGCAGCAGCACCACCAGCAGCTGCAGCAGCAGCTGAGAGCAGGGGAGCAGACAGAGCCCAGGCTGGGCAAAGGGCTGTGCTGGCACAGGGCTGTGCTGGCACAGGGCTCTGCCACTCTTCTGCCAGGCCGGGGACACCCTTCTGGGTGAGCACTGTGCCTGCAGCCCAGGGCTGACCTCCTGCTGCATTTCTGCTCTCTCAGAGCTGCAGCAAAGGTTGGTGTCTGTGTGTCAGGGCTGGCGCAGGAGCTCTTGCCCTGAGGGCACGTCGTGGGCAGTGCCTCTGTCACTGCAGTCCCCAGCCCGAGGTGGCTGTGAACAACTGAAGTATTTGATTGCTTTAACTCTCTGAGCTGTGTCACTGCCAGGCCTTGCTGGGGCACTGGAAAGTGGAGGCCAAAGTTTATTTTGCCAGAGAGTCCCAGCAAGAATCCTGGGCTCTGAGACAGGCGACACAGGGGTGTGGCACAACCTGGCACCTACCTTTTCCTGCACTGGCCAATCAACATAAGTGTGATGAGGCTGATTGACAGGCTCAGGATGAGTGGGATGAGGATAAGGAGCTGCTTGTCCTCTTTTCTGGCCTCTGCAAAAACAAACACAGCAGATCAGAAAAGGCCACCTGCCAGGGAAGGTGCTGGCACCTCTGACAGCCCTGTGCCCGGGTTTGCTACCCTCCATAGATGGCATTGTTTGTTTGCTTGCTGTGGATGTCTCCAGCCCTGCAGACATTTGAGGTCAGGCTCCATGGGGCCCTGAGCAGCCTGCTCCAGCTGGAGACCATGGAATCATAGTGTGGGCTGGGCTGGAAGGCACCTCCAAAGCTCATCCAGTCCCATCCCCTGCACTCAGCAGGGGCATCCCCAGTAGAGCAGGTTGCCCACAGCCCTGTCCAGCCTCACCTTCAATATCTCCAGGGCTGGGGCCTCAACCACCTCCCTGGGCAACCTGTTGCAGCGTTCCAGCAGCCTCCTGGTGCAGAACTTGTTCCTCACATCCAATCTCCATCTGCTCTGCTCTCATTTCAAACCATTGTCTCTTGTCCTGTCACTGAGGCATGACCAACCTGGTCTAGAGGAGGTGTCCCTGCCCATGGCAGGGGGATTGGAACTGGATGGATCCTCCAGGCCTAACAGCTCCAACTCTCAAAGGACACAGCAGGGCTGAGCTTGGATATCCCCAGGCATGGGGCCTCAACCACCTCCCCGGGCAGCCAGTGCCTGCTCTCTGTAGGGGTGTTGGCCAAGATGACCTTCAAGGCTCCCTTCCAACCTGATGCTCTCCATGATTCTGTGTTACATGCCAGGTACATGTCACTGCAGAGGGCAATCTGCTCCCCCAGGGTAACATCCCCGCTGCACACCTGTGTGGCCACCACTGTTTGCCTCTTCCCTGCCCTCTGCACCCTGCAGCAGAGCCGCTATGGAGCCCAAAGCAGCAGAGAGCCTCTGGCTGTGCCCTCTCTGGCCTGTCAGGCACTCCTCCACCACAGCTGTGCCCATGCAGGGCTGCAGAAACGTTCACCTTTTGAGGCTTGTCCTCTACCAGCATGAGAGAGGTGAAGCTGCAGGAATGGCTGTACTGGGGCAGGCTGAAGGTGTAGCTAAAATGAGAGAGTCCAGCGGAGGGCTATGAGGATGCCGTGGGGACTGGAGCACTGCCTGGTGAGGAGAGGCTGAGGGACCTGGGGCTGAGAGTCTGCAGAAGAGAAGACTGAGAGGGGATCTAATGAATGCTTATAACTATCTGAGGGCTGGGGGTCAGGGGCAGGGACAGGCTCTGCTCACTGCTCCTGGGATAGGACAAGCAGCAGTGGATGGAAGCTGCAGCACAGGAGGTTCCAGCTCAGCACAAGGGGGGACTTCTTTCCTGGCAGGGTCCCAGAGCCCTGGCACAGGCTGCCCAGAGAGGTTGTGGAGTCTCCTTCTCTGGAGCCTTTCAGGGCCTGTCTGGATGTGTTCCTGTGTGCCCTGAACTAGATTGTGTGATGCTGCTCTGGCAGGGGGTTGGACTGGATGAGCTCTTTGGGTCCCTTCCAACCCCTGCCATCCTGTGAGCCTGTGTGACCCCAGCCCCAGTGCTGGCCAGCAGCTCTCGGTGCCAGCCAGGCTTTGGGTACCATACCAGAGAAGCACTCCTGTGCCCACTCGCTCCAGAAGCCCTGGTCAGCACAGAAGATGTTTGTCCTGCCCCTGACACGGATGCAGGCAGAGAGGCTTTGGTTTGCTTGGGGAATGGACAAAGCTGTCTCCATCTGGGTTGACACAGACTGAGGAATGACACAGAGAAGACATGGTCAGGAGTTACATCCCACCTCTAGCAGCTCTCTGCCAGGGCCTGAAGTCTCTGGACGTAACCTCCAGGCTCTGCAAACTCTTGGTATTTGTTCCTTCACTGGAAGGGTTCTCAAACCTTGGAATAGTCTGCTCAGGGCAGTGGTGGAGTCACCATCCCTGGGGGTGTTCAACAGGGACATGCTTTAGTGTTGGCCAGGGACAAGGGAGGTTCTTCTGCCCCTGTGCTCAGCACTGCTCAGGCCACACCTGGAGTGCTGTGTCCAGTTCTGTCTAATGAACTAACCCCTGGCACCAAGTGCCTCAGCCAGCCTCCTTTTAAACACCTCCAGCGATGGGCACTCCACCACCTCCCTGGGCAGCCCATTCCAATGCCAATCACTCTCTCTGACAACAACTTCCTCCTAACATCCAGCCTAGACCTGCCCTGACACAGCTTGAGGCTGTGTCCCCTTCTTCTGGTGCTGGTTGCCTGGCAGCAGAGCCCAACCCCAGCTGGCTACAGCCTCCCTGCAGGGAGCTGCAGACAGCAATGAGCTCTGCCCTGAGCCTCCTCTGCTGCAGGCTGCACACCCCCAGCTCCCTCAGCCTCTCCTCACAGGGTTGTGCTCCAGGCCCCTCCCCAGCCTTGCTGCCCTTCTCTCAACACCTTCCAGCACCTCAGCATCTCTCTTGAATTGGGAACCTCTCTCTGGCCTACTAACCACAGCCCTTCTAATCCAGCCCAGAGTAGGTGGGATGGAGCAGCCAGTTGGTGTTTCCACCAGCAGCTCCATCCAACATCTCTGCCCAGCCCAGGCATAGGGCAGCCAGAGTTGCCCAGGGTGCTGGGCAAACCCCTGTTTGCAGTCTGTCTTCTTCCCAGTGCTGCCCATCAGGCAGGGCTCCCCCCTCCCTGTGCCATGCCCAGTGCTGTGCCTACCATCCAGGCAGCCTTGGCCTGCCCCTGATCTCTTGCCAGCTGAACTTCATACTCCAGGCACTGGGGTGGTGTTTCCCCACCTGGTGGGCTCCATGCCACGTGGAGCTCCCCGGACGCAGACATGGAAAGCACCAGTTGCTGCGGGGGAGAGGGCTTTGCTGGGAGGGGGAACAAGAAGAGAGGAGGTCAAGAGGTGCAGGCAAACAGCTCAGTGTGGGAAAGGCTTCAATTAGTCACTGCCAGCCTCTGCCCGCTGCCCACTGCCAGGATGCCTGAGCTCCCTCCCGCTGCTCTCAGCCCTGCAGACTGCAGGACAGGTTGGTTGGTCCAACTTGACCCATGGGCTGGGCCTCATCCTTCCTGGAGGCTGAGGTGCAGGGGGTTTGAAGCATTGTGCTTGGCTTGTTCTCCTCACAGCACACCCACCCAGAGTGCCCTGTGCTGCCAGGGCAGCCAAGCCCTGCCACCGTGCTGCTCTGACACTCTGCATCCCAGCAGAGGCTCTGCCCACGGCAGGTGCCCAAAGGCACACGCAGGAAGCACAGGGCAGCAGTAACTGAATGCAGAAATCCTGCTTAGCAGTGCCCAGTGCCTTCGCTGCAGGACCAGCTGGGGATGCCCCCAGCATTCACAGGTGAGGAGCTGCACCAGCATGGGCAGTGCCCACACTGGAGGAGACTCCTTCATGCCCACAGTGAAGAACACAGGCATTGTGCTGGGCTCTCCTTCCTCTGCTGTGCTCCAAAGCCACCTTGTCTCCAGCAGAGCCAGCACAGCTTGCACTCGGTTCCCCCCAGCCCTTAGCTTGGTTTAAGCAGCAAAGCTCAGGGATCAATCCTGTGCTTGTAGGAGCAGAGTCACAGTCCAAATGAAACCACCTGGGACAGTGCCGCCAGGGCCAAAAGTCCCTACAGCTGCTCTGCCACCTGCCCAGGATGCCAAGTGCAGCACCCGCAGGCTCCCACCGGCCCTCCAGGGTGGGTGCTCAGTGCTGCTCAGGGGCAAACACCGCTGGAAACAGAAGTCCTGCCTGGCACTTGTCACGGCCTCTTCTCCAGGGGCAAATGCACCCAAGCCCGTCACAGCCTTTGCTTTGAGCCCCTTCCTGTAAGCCGTGAGCCTTGGCCATGAGCCTTGGCCGTGTGCCCGCGGGGGCTGCTTTGCTGCCAGCCTTACCCAGGTCCTGCAGGCGCAGGGTGACGTAGAGCGGCCGCAGCAGGGTGGCTGCCACCGAGCCGTTGACGCAGATGCTCAGGTCCTTGTACTCTGCCTGGCTCAGGTTTTGCAGCCTGCAGCCTGTGTTGATGCCATGATCCTGGATGTAGTCCTCACACTGCACGGCGTGGCCCAGCCCCTCGTACCTAGGGGCGCGTTAGGGAAGCAGGCAGACAGACAGACAGACAGGACCGTGGCAGTTATGGCTTGGGGAAGGCTGAAGCTCAGCCTTGACTGTCAGCCATCTCCTACCCACCAGCCATTTCCTACCCACCCAGGTGGTGCAAAGCCAGGCGGGATAGATCAGACACCTGGACTGGAGAAGCATGGACTTGAGGGGTGGCCACTGCCGGGATAAGGAATTGGCTGCGTGGCTGTGCTCAGAGAGCTGCGTCTGCTGCTCAGTGCCCACAGGGACACCAGTGACAAGTGGAGTCCCTCAGGCACAGTGGCACTGAGGCACCCTCAGCGAGCTGTGTGACCTGCTTGGCAGGCTGGAGAGAAGGGATCCAGGCAGAGAGACCTGGACAGGCTGTACAGCTGAGCCCAGCTGCAGGCAGCAATGAGCTCTGCCCTGAGCCTCCTCTGCTGCAGGCTGCACACCCCCAGCTCCCTCAGCCTCTCCTCACAGGGCTGTGCTCCAGGCCCCTCCCCAGCCTTGCTGCCCTTCTCTCAACACCTTCCAGCACCTCAACATCTCTCTGCAATGGAGGAGCCCACAACTGGACACAGCACTGCAGGGGTGGCCTGAGCAGTGCTGAGCACAGGGGCAGAAGAACCTCCCTTGTCCTGCTGCCCACACTGCTCCTGAGCCAGCCTGGGATGCCGTTAGGAACAATTTCTTCTCAAGAAGGGCTCTCAGGCACCGGCAGAGGCTGCCCAGGGAGGCAGTGGAGAACCTATCCCTAGAGGTGTTTCAAAGCTGCATGGATGTAGTGCTGAGGGAGGTGGTTCAGTGGCCACTGGCTTAGCAGTTGTGGCACTGTGAGCTCTGGAGGAGCTTGGACTTGGTGATCTCAAAGGTCCCTTCCAACTTCACCAGCTCTATGGGTCCATGCTGCATGGTTCTGTGCTACTTTCTGATTCTCTGCTGGGTCAGAGCGCCCGAGGCAAAGCTGGAGTCTGCTCTTAATGAAGGTCTCCCTGCCCAGCACATCGTGTCTGGGGGTGACCCTTGAGGTGGCAGTGCTGCAGTCATTACCACCCAGGGACCAGAAGATGCCATGGCAGGGGTCCCACTCCCTCTTGGTAGGCAATGGGACCCAGGGCCTGGGCTTGGTCCAGACAGTTAAATAAGGCTTGGGGTTGCTTGGTGGGGGTGAGCTTTCTGGTTTCTTGTTTTGTTGGGGTTTCTCAGGAACAAGGTATGAATTTCCATGGTCTCCTTCAAGCAATGGCCTTGTACAGGCTCTTTAGAAGAGCCACAGGGAAACTCTTTTTTGACTGCAGCTCTGATTTTCTGCAGAAAGCAGGAGTCCAAACGATTTCCTACCCTAATGTCCTAGGAACTGAGGGCACAAAGACAGGGTTTGCTGTGGCCAGGCCAGCTTTGTTTGCCTTGCAGAACAGGACCATTAGGCAGCAGCCTAAAAGAGGTAACAGCAAGAGGCAATATTGCTGCCCTTGGCAGCCTCCAGGAGATGAGCTAAGGCTATGAAAATATATTTAAAGGCTACAGCTATTAAGCTGTCAAGGAGCCCTGCTCGCTGGGCAGGGTTCACTGAGCTGGGCAAGCTCCTGCTGAGTGCTGTCCTCTGGCAGATGCATTCACTGTGAGCAAGGGCAGAGTGCAGCGGGAAGGAGCCAGGGCTGCTCAGCACAAGAGCCAGGCAAAAGGCAGACACAAGCAGAGAGGTTGGGGCAACTCTGGAGATCAGTGCAGGCTGGGGGTGAGGAGATTGAGAGCAGCCCTGCAGAGAAGGTCTTGGGGATGCTGGTGGGGGAGAAGCTGGGCAGGAGCCAGCAATGGGCACTGGCAGCACAGAAGGCCAAGGGCAGCCTGGGCTGCATCCAAAGCAGTGTGGGCTGAGATGGAGAGAGGGGATCCTGCCCCTCTGCTCTGCTCTGGGGAGACCTCAGCTGCAGGTCTGGGGCCAGCTGTGGGACCCCAGCACAAGAGAGACCTGGACCTGCTGGAGAGGGTCCAGAGGAGGCCACAAAGGTGATCAGGGCTGCAGAACCTCTGCTGTGGGGACAAGTTGAGGGAGCTGGGGCTGTTCAGCCTGGAGAAGAGAAGGCTCCAGGCAGACCTCAGAGCAGCCTTCCAGTACCTGCAGGGGGCTACAAGAAGGCTGCAGAGGGACTGCTTGCAAAGGCCTGCAAGGACAGGCTGAGGGCAATGGCTTCAAACTAGAGCAGAGCAGGTTGAGATTGGATGTGAGGAACAAGTTCTGCACCAGGAGGCTGCTGGAGCACTGCAACAGGCTGCCCAGGGAGGTGGTTGAAGCTCCATCCCTGGAGACCTTCAAGGTGAGGCTGGACAGGGATGTGGGCAACCTGCTCTAGCGGAAGATGTCCCTGCTGAGTGCAGGGGGCTGGACTGGATGGGCTTTGGGGGTCCCTTCCAACCCAACCCACTCTGATTGTAGGGTTCTATGTCTTTGTGACAGGCGAGGTGCAGCAAGCACTCAGAGGAGGTGGCTAAGAGGGAAAGGAGGCAGGGAGAAGATAGCTGGAAGAGGCCCTGGAGATCACTGAACCATTAGCCCAACACTGACAAGTCCTCCACTAAACCACATCCCTAAAGTACACCAAATCATATCCTTTGAGGGCATTCAAACAGTGAAATAATTTGAGGCTGAAGGAGAAAACCAGAAAATGTGGGATGAGGGCTGGGGTAGAGGAAGATCAAGCTGGGAATGGTTGGCAAGGGGAGGTAGGAAAAGTGCAGCTCCTCTTAATCCACCTGGGAATGTTTGGGGTTAAAGAGCCAGGCTTTGGTTCTGAGGCAGAAAAGGCTCTTTTGAGCCTGTGATTCTTGTCACCTACTTGGCTTGGACCAGCTCCAGGCATGGGGACTCCACCACCTCCCTGGGCAGCCTGTGCCAGTGCCTGACCACCCCTTCACTAAAGACATTTTCCCTCATCTCCAACCTACCCCTCCCCTGCTGCAACTCGAGGCCATTTCCTCTCATCCTGTCACTTGGTACTTGGGTGCAGAGCCCAACACCCACCTGGCTCCAGCCTCCTCTCAAGGAGCTCTAGAGAGCAATGAGCTCTGCCTTCAGCCTCTTCACACCAACCCCCCCCAGCTCCCTCAGCTGCTCCTCCCCAGCTCTGGTCTCCAGACTCTTCCCAGTTTGTTGCCCTGGAAGGTCAGCTCAAGCCCGATTTTAAGGAAGCAAGCAGGGATTTGGATCTTCCTTGCCAGCAGGCACACAGTTGCCTGGAGCATCCTTTTTGCCCGCTCTGGGTGGGCTGTGCAACAGCAGTGCCAGCCACAAAAGCACATTTGCCACAGCATTCCAGTGCCCTGAGAGCTCCCCTTGACTGCTGCCTGGGTGTTCCTCCCCATTCCCAATACATACCAATAATACAGCCCATAATGGACCCCTCGAGGGGCAAGGAGACCTGGTTGCCAGGTGCACTTAAGGTATTCCCAGTTGTGATAGATGCAGTGGAAATTCTGAACCTCTGATTCCAGTTTTCCTGTCAAGTGAGAAGGAAATTGAAGCATTGAACAATGTCCCAGGCAGGCCCAGCAGAGACATCCCTTTAACTGTGTGCTGCACTGCAGAGACACCGAAGGACAAGGGACAGACACAGGCACAGAGGGGGGTGCTGCCAAGTGCTCCGCTCCCTACAGCCAACTTAGAGCTGGAAGATGCAGAGCTGACCTTGCCACCCAGCAGTGCAGCTCCTGCAGGGCAACCCAGCAGAGCATCCAGCAGCCAGAGGCAGTGGGAGCAGAGATGCTCTGGTGTCTGACACCTCAGCAATCCCTGCAATAGCTGCTGCAGAGCTGGACTGTGAGCAGAGGGAAATAAACCCCAAGCAGCCATCAGCCACAGGCAGTGGGAGCAGAGATGCTCTGGTGCCTGACACCTCAGCAAGCCTTGTGACAGCTTAGCCATCCAGCAAGCCTCAGGTGATGCAACAGGCTCATGCAAAGTGCAGAGCTGCACTTTGGGTACTGAGGGCTGATCCTCACCTTGTAGTGGCACCTGGAAGGTGGCATAAATCCAGTCACTGTGCAGCTCCACGCCCTGGGTACACCTTCCTTGGAGCAGTGTCTGCACCTTTGCTTCGACAGTCCTGCTGAGGTCAAACCCAACTCTGAATTTTAGCTTCCTAGTAAAAATAACCTGGTTGAAAGACAGACTTCATGAGCATGCCTTGTGTCCTGGCGTGGGCTGCACCACCAGCTGCCACTTCAGAGAGCCACAGGCTGGCAGGGGGTCAAAGGACCTCTGGAGATCATTGAATCCAACTCCCCCCCACCCCCTGCCAAAGCAGGGGCACCAAGAGCTGGTTGCACAGCATCTCACTGTCCAGGTGGGTCTGGAATGACTCCAGAGATAGACTCCACCATCTCCCTGGGCAGCCTACCACCCTCAAAGAAGTGCCTCCTCATGTCTAGGTGGAGCTTCTTATGTTACCTCCTGTCCTGTCACTGCGCACCACTGCAAAAAGCCTGAGCCCATCCTCCTGACACCCAGCCTTGGAGTGCTCTAGAATCATGGGATGGCTTAGGTGGAAAGGACCTCAAAGCTCAGCCAGCTCCAACCTCCCTGCTGTGAGCAGGGACACCTCCCACTAGAACAGGTCACTCAATGCCTCATCCAACCTAGCCTTGAACACCTCCAGGGCAGAGCAGAACGGCAGGAGAACCTCTCTCAGCCTGCTGGCCACACTCTTCATGCACCCCAGCATGCCCTTGGACTTCTTGGACTGTGAAGGTGGTTAGGGGACTGCAGCATCTCTCTGATGAGGAAAGGCTGAGGGGCTTGGGGGTTTGAAGCCTGGGGAAGAGAAGACTAAGGAGGACAATCTGTCAATGCTTGTAGGGGGGGTACAGGGGAGAAGCTTTTGACAAGGACTTGCCATGACAGGAGGAGGAGGAATGGGTTTGAACTGGCAGAGGGGAGATTGCAGCTGGATGTTAGGTAAGGGTTCTTTGCAGTGAGGGCGGTGAGAGACTGGCACAGGTTGAGGGTGGTAAGAGACTGGCACAGGTTGAGGGTGGTGAGATGCTGGTACAGGTTGAGGGGGGGTGAGACACTGGCACAGGTTGAGGGGGGTGAGACACTGGCAGAGGTTGCCCAGGCAGGTTGTGGAGCACAGAAGCACCCAGTGTGATCAAAGATCAAAGATCACATTGGGTGCTTCTGTGCTCCACAACCTCCCTGGAGATATTTAAGACCAGGCAGGATGAGGCCTTGAGGGACCTGTTCTAGTGGGAAGTGTCCCTGCCCATGGCAGAGGGTTGGCACTGGCTGATCTTCAAGGTCTCTCCCAAGCCATTCCATGACTTAAGAGGGTGCAGCTGTGCTTTTCCTTACCTTCCAGTCCCTGTCGCCGGCGTTGCGGTACTCAAGCTTGTAGGTGACTGTGCAGTCATTGAAGCTCAGCAGACTGGCAGGAGGCTTCCATTCGATGTCAAGACAGCCTAAGAGCCCAGGGTCAGTGATCTGAAGGTCTCCTGGTGGGGCAGCTGCATTGAAAAGGAAGCAGGGGGTTAAGCTTTGCTGGATGCACAGCAAAGAGAGGAACAAAACAAAGTCCTGTGCTTGGTGAGCTGCCAAAGGCAGCTGCTGGGCAGGCTCCAGCCCTGGCTGCTCAACAGCCTGCTCGCGGCACGCAGGCACCAGCTCTGCTCCCAAACACCCCCCCTGAAACCAGGTCTGGCTGAGGCTTAGAGAAGACTCTTCAGGAGTGTTGAAGCAACACAAAGAATGGTACAATGAGATGGCACCAAGCTGAGTGGTGTGTTTGGGAAGTCTGAAGCACAGGATGGAGCCAGCCAGAGGGACCTGGGCAGGCTGCAGAGGTGGCTGAGGAGAACCTCAAAGAGGGTCAACAAGGCACAGTGCAAGGTCCTGCCCTTGGGTCAGGGCAACCTTGGATAGCTGTGCAGCTGCGGGGTGAGGAGATTGAGAGCAGCCCTGCAGAGAAGGTCTTGGGAGTGCTGGTGGGGGAGAAGCTGGGCAGGAGGCAGCAATGGGCACTGGCAGCACAGAAGGCCAAGGGCAGCCTGGGCTGCATCCAAAGCAGTGTGGGCAGAGATGGAGAGAGGGGATCCTGCCCCTCTGCTCTGGGGAGACCTCACCTGCACTGCTAGTGGGATCCCAGCACAAGAGAGACCTGGACCTGTTGGAGAGGGTCCAGAGGAGGCCACAAAGGTGATTATAGGGCTGGAGACCCTCTGCCATGGGGACAGGCTGGGAGAGTTGGGGCTGTTCAGCCTGGAGAAGAGAAGGTTCACGGGGGACCTTAGAGCTGCATTTCAGTATCAGGAGGCTGGTGAGGGACTGCTCAGAAGGGGCTGTGGGGAGAGGCTGAGGGCAATGGTTTGGAAGTGGAGCAGGGCAAAGCTAGGTTGGGCATCAGGAGGAAGTTGTGCACAGATTCACAGACTCACAGACTGCATCAGGTTGGGACAGACTCTCAAAAACCATCTTCTGCAACCCCCTGCAGGCAGCAGGGACACCTCCAGCCAGAGCAGGCTGCACAGGGACACAGCAAGGCTGAGTCTGAATGGCTGCAGGGATAGGACCCTGATGGAACCCCACCCTCACTGTGCACAGCTTCCTCCTGATGCCCAACCTAACTCTGCCCTGCTCCCGTCCCAACCCATTGCCCTCCTGCTATCACTGCAATGAAGGTGGTGAGACACTGGCACAGGCTGCCCAGGGCTGTGCTTCAGGTCCCATCCCTGCAGCCATTCAAGCTCAGCCTTGCTGTGTCCCTGTGCAGCCTGCTCTGGTTGGAGCTGTCCCTGCTGCCTGCAGGGGGTTGCAGAAGATGCCCTGTCAGGGTCCCTCCCAAGCTGCTGCAATCAGTGGCTGCCACATCTTGGCCACTCTTTGCCAAGCTGCCTTCAGCAGGAGCAGTGTCCTAGGATGACTTCTCCATTTTTTTCCACGCTGACTTTTCCTTGATGGCATTTGCCAACCATCAGGCCAAGCATCCTTGCAAACATGTTCAGCAGCAGAGGATGACAGATGACAGCAGGCTGGCAGGGAAATTGATGTCAAGCGTAATAGAGACGACTCACCCAAACTGCTTCAAGTAGTCCTCTCAAGGAGGGTGAAGATTAATGAACAGCAGAGACAAAAAGCCCTGCAGAAGCAGGAAGCTGAAGGCACTCTCACTGTGGAGCTCCATCAGCTCTCCCCACAAGTGCTTTTCCAGACAGCCTGTCTCTTGTGAAGCTGCAGTTAGCTGCTGCCAGATGCTAACAAACATCCTATGGATGAACTCTGTCCTTGGACACCCTGCTCACAGCCCAGCTCTGCCTGATGGAAGTTGTTTTACCCTCTTCAGTTTTATTAGCCCAGGGAAGTCGATGCTGGTAACACCTACAGTGATTTCCCTCCACTTCCCACAGGTCTCCACTGGGCTTTCTGCACACTCCCTGCATCAGGCACTCACTCCGTGCTGCTGGCAGCCTGACTCCTGGCACTGGCACTTCACCACTTCCCTAAGTCATGCAATCACAGAACTGGCTTGGAGGGCACCTCCAAAGCTCACCCAGTCCAACCCCCTGCACTCAGCAGGGACATCCTCCACCAGAGCAGGCTGCTCACAGCCTCACCTTCAATATCTCCAATGATGGGGCCTCAACCACCTCCCTGGGCATCCTCTGCCTGCTCATTGTAGTGGTGCTGGACAAGACTGACTTCAGGGGTCAGTGTGAAAACCACTTTGGATTCCTTCAGTCCATCAGAATCACAATGGCACTGGCAGATCAACCCACAGCAGAGAGACTTCTCCTTACCCAGCCAGCTGTTCCCTTGGGAATTCTGCCAGAGCAGACCTGTTTGAGAAGAAACAGAACTATGGAATGGTTTAGGTTGGAAAGGACCTCAAAGCTCATCCAGCTCCAACCCCCTGCCATGGGCAGGGACACCTCCCACTAGAGCAGGTTGCACAGGGTCTCATCCAGCCTGGTCCTGAACNACAGCCCCAACTCTCCCAGCCTGTCCCCACAGCAAAGTTTCCCCAGCACCCCAAGCATCTTTGTGAGCCTTTGAAGCTCCAGGAGGCTTTTCTGGCTACATTGGATGGCAAAGGAGGATATTGTGGCCATGTACCTAGGGAGAGGAGCAACAGACTGCAATCAGCCCAAGGGGTTATGTGGTTTTCATAGGATCAGTCAGAGTTGGAAGGGACCACAAGGAGCAGCCAGTTCCAACCCCCCTGCCATGCCCAGGGACACCCTACCCTAGAGCAGGCTGCACACAGCCTCAGCCAGCCTGGCCTGAAACACCTCCAGCCATGGGGCCTCAACCACCTCTTTGGGCAACTTGTGCCAGGCTCTCACCACCCTCACGCTGAAGAACTTCTTCCTAATATCCACTCTGACTCTTCCCACCTCCAGCTCTGCTCCATTGCCCCCAGTCCTGTCACTCCCTGGCAGCCTGAAAAGTCCCTCCCCAGCTCTTCAGATACTGCAAGGCCACAAGAAGGTCACCTCAGAACTTTCTCCTCTCCAGTCTGCACAGCCCCAACTCCCTCAGTCTCTCCTCACAGCAGAGCAGCTCCAGCCCTCTCTGCTCACCCTCAGGGCCCTTCTCTGGGCAGCTTCCAGCACCTCCACATCCCACTTGTCCCAGTGGCTCCAGAACTGGATGCAGTGCTCCAGGTGGGGTCTCAGCAGTGGGGAGCAGAGGGGGAGAATCACCTCCCTCTCCCTGCTGCCCACACTGCTCTTGCTGCAGCCCAGGCTCTGGCTGCTCTCTGGGCTGCCAGAAGCACACTGTGAGCATACTGCTGTGCAAGAGGGCAAACAACCTCCCTTCCACCTCCTCTGAGCCCCAGGAATGCAGCCCGGGTTCCCAGTGGGTGGTGGCTTGCTTCCCAGGGGCAAAGGGGCGTTCAGCAGCTCCATCCTCCCACAAAGGATGAGGATCTGATGCTTATCTGCTAGGTCAGGAGTGACCAGCTTGGGTGGAGGAGGAGCAGCAGCTTTGCCTGTACAAAGAGTGCTAGAGCAGGCTGTGCTCTTGGTGAGCACCAGAGCTGGGAGCAGGGGCAAGGTGAGGGCATCTCCCCCACCTCCTGGCCTTCATAAACATGCAAAGGCTGAGGGGCAGGGAGAGAGGTGGGCACAAGCCAACCCCAGGAGGTTCAGCAAGGTCCTGCAGCTGGGTCGAGGCAATGCCAAGCACCAATCCAGGCTGGGCAGTGAGTGGCTGAAGAGCAGCCCTGAGGAGAGGGACTTGGGGGTGCTGCTGGAGGAGAAGCTCCACAGGAGCCAGCAGTGTGCACTTGCAGCCCAGAAAGCCAAGCAGAGCCTGGGCTGCAGCAGCAGAAGTGTGGCCAGCAGGGCCAGGGAGGTGATTTTCCCCCTCTGCTCTGCTCTGCTGAGACCCCACCTGGAGTACTGCATCCAGTTCTGGAGCCCCTGGGACAAGAGGGCTGTGGAGATGCTGGAGAGTGTCCAGAGCAGGGCCAGGAGGATGCTGAGAGGGCTGCAGCAGCTCTGCTGTGAGCACAGACTGAAAGAGTTGGGGCTGTGCAGGCTGGAGCAGAGGAGGCTCCCAGGTGACCTTCTTGTGGCCTTCCAGGATCTGAAGGGGGCTACAAAAAAGCTGGGGAGGGACTTTTGAGGCTGTCAGGGAGTGCCAGGAGTGGGGGGAATGGAGCAAAGCTGGAGGTGGGGAGAGTGAGGCTGGAGGTGAGGAGGAAGTTGTTGAGCAGGAGAGTGGTGAGAGGCTGGAATGGGTTGCCCAGGGAGGTGGTTGAGGCCCCATGGCTGGAGGTGTTTCAGGCCAGGCTGGCTGAGGCTGTGTGCAGCCTGCTCTAGGGTAGGGTGTCCCTGGGCATGGCAGGGGGGTTGGAACTGGCTGCTCCTTGTGGTCCCTTCCAACCCTGACTGATTCTATGGCTCTATGATAGAAGCAGTGCAGGGGAGAACAGGGCTGCAGGAGTGGGGAGAAGGAGAATGAGTGTTCCTCCCTCTCAGCCATGCACACAGAGCAGCCAAAGGCTGTCAGGCTTTCCCAGGAGCCTGGTGCTGAGCTGCCAGGGCAGGCTTAGTCTGAACAAGTCTCTTAACTGGAAGCGACCACGGCTGGAAATTTGTTTCCATCTCAGGCTTGACTGAGCCACTCAGAGTCTTTCAAAACAATTAAGCAGCAGTTCTTGGAAAGAAACCTTGGCTGGCTCTGGAGAGAATGGAAAAGCTGCTTTTGAGGATGTGGTTTGTGAGGGAGGTGCTGAGGGAGTGCAGGAAAGAGGTGCTCAAGGGGATCATGAGGATTGGAGGCTGCATGACCTCTGCTAAGGGGGCAGGCTGAGAGAGTTTGGAGGCTGCAGAAGAGAAGGCTGCAGGGAGAGCTCAGAGCAGTCTTCCAGGGCCTGAAGAGGCTCCAGGAGAGCTAGGGAGGGACTTTTGGCAAGGGCTGGGAGTGCCAGGCTGAGGGACAATGGCTTTGAGCTGGGAGAGGGGAGAGGGAGAGGGGAGATGAGGAAGAAATTGGTTGAGAGTGAGGGTGGGGAGAGACTGGCACAGGTTGAGGGTGGTGAGACACTGGCATGGGTTGCCCAGGGAAGTTGTGGAGCACAGAAGATCCCATTCTGTGTTTCTGTGCTCCACAGCCTCCCTGGAGGTGTTTAAGGCCAGCTTGGATGAGACCTTGAGACCTGTTCTGGTGGGAGCTGTCCCTGCCCATGTGAACTGGCTGAGCTTTGAGGTCCCTTCCAACCTAAACCATTCTATGACTCTATCTCAAAGGTCTTTGCCAGCTGAAACAACTCTCTCGTTGTAAGCTGAGGTGGAGGCAGCGTTGGGGGTGGGCAGGAGGGGCTGTACCTGTGGGCTGGGAGGAGAAGGACACTGTGCAGCCCCACAGCAGCGTCACCGAGAGTGCATAAAGCCTCTGGAGGGCCATCGGGAGGAGATGCCTGGAGGGACAAGGGGCTGGTGCCACGGCAGCAGTCAGTCCTCTGGTGTCACCGCAGCAGTCCTCTGGTGTCACAGCGCTGGTCCCAGGGCGCAGCTGCAGGGGGGCTGGAGAAATAAAGCAGAGCTGAAAGGCTGCTGTGCTGCCTGGCGCCGCAGCCGCAGCCTGGGCGCTGAGCCCTGCTCCCCAGGTGGCATTAATCACGTCCCTCGGAGCCCTCGGAGCTCTGGGGCACTGCAGCACACGGGTGGCTTTGGCTCCATTGGAAAGAGGTCCTGCCTAGCTGAGGTCTCTCTGAAGATGCATCAGCCTGGGCTGCAGTCCCCAAGCCACCTGCTGCCTCTCCTCAGCCGAGAGCTGCTCCTCAGCATCGCAGTGGCCCTGTGCTGGGCTCTCTCTTTGTGCTTCCTGAACTGGGGAGCCCAGACCAGACACGATGCTTCAGGTGAGGCCCCACCAGGGCAGAGCAGAGTGGCAAGAGAACCTCTCTCAGCCTGCTGGCCACACTCCTCTTCATGCACCCCAGGATGCCCTTGGACTCCCTGGCCACAAGGACACAGCTGGCTCAAGGGCATCCATCCTGTTGTCTGCCAGGGGGCTCTGGCTATTGGCCCCTCAGGGCCAGCACAGGTGTGACCAACCTCAGGCTTCCTCACTCTGGCTGGCTCCAGAGCCATCCCAGCTGCTCCTGCCCCTCAAAGCTCTGATGGAAATAGAACTGTGGACTTATGGAATAGTCTTGGCTGGAAATGACCTTCAGAGTCATCCAGGCCAACCCTTCTCCACCTCTGCCGAGTCTGAGGCTGAGCCATGGCCCTCAGCACCACAGCTCTGCCTCTCTGGACACCTCCAAGCACAGAGTGATTCAACCACCTCCTTGGGCAGCCTGTGCCAGGCTTTCAGAACTCCTTCAGGGAAGAAGTTTCTTCTAATGTCCGACCTAAACCTCTCCTAGTGCAACCTGAGGACATTTCTTCACATCCTACCACTTGTTACAAAGGAGCAGAGCTCAACCCCCACCTGCTTCCTCTCAGGAAGCTGCAGACAGCAATGAGCTCTGCCCTCAGCCACCTCTTCTCCACCCTGCACACCCCCAGCTCCCTCAGCTGCTCCTCCCCAGCCCTGTTCTCCAGACCCTCCCCCAGCTTGGTTGCCCTTCTCTGGACCTGCTCCAGCCCCTCAGTGTCCTTCTTGGAGTGGCCCCAAAATTGAACCCAGGACTCAAGTTGTGGCCTCACCAGTGCTGAGCACAGGGGCACAGTCCCTGCCCTGCTCCTGCTGGCCACAGCAGAGCTGCTCCAGGCCAGGCTGCTGGTGCCCCTCTTGCCCAGCTGGGCACACCCTGGCACATCTGCAGCTGCTGCCACTCAGCACCCCCAGGGCTTCCTCTGCTGGGCACTTTCCAGCCACTCTGCCCCAGCCTGGAGCATTCATGGGGTTGTTGTGGCCCAAGTGCAGGACCCAGCACTTGGCCTTGCTGAACCTCACACAACTGCCCTTGGCTCATTGTTCCAGCCTGGCCAGAGCTCTCTGCAGAGCCTTCCTACCTCTGAGCACATCAACGTTGCCACCCAGCTTGGTGTCATCTTCACACTTACCCACCCATGCAAACTGATCCATCCATGCACACTTATCCATCCTCTCTCTCCTCTTCCACGGGCTGGGGACATCAGTACAGGTGGTCAGCATGACCCTTGCATAGCTCTGCTTGTCACTACCTCCTCCACCCCTCCTTCCCTGCATCACCCTCTGAGCCTTCCCCTGCCCCCAGCCTGCAGAACCCTTTCCAAGGAGCAGAGCTTGAATCATACCTGGGCTACTCCAGGTGATCTCCCTGCTGAAAAGAAACATCTCATGGTTCCTGGCACTGTGTTGAAGGATCAGCCAGGGACAGAGCATCACAGAGTCCTTTGGGTTGGAAAAGCCCTCTACAACCAACCCAACCCCTCCATGGCCACCAAACCATGGCCACAGCTGCCCTGCCCACAGCTTTCTTGAACAGCTCCAGACATGGGGATTCCACCAGCTCCCTGGGCAGCCTGTGCCAATCCCTGGCCACTCTGGCAGTAACCATGAGCAGCAGCCATGACTGTAGTAGTCATGACCAGTAGTACATGGGGAGGTCACTCCATGCTGCCTTGTGTGAGCCAAGGGAAGCTGACTGCAGCAGCCCCTCCCCAGGAGGACCAACAAAGCTGTTTCAGACAGAGCTGTGCTCTGTGTCTCAGGGAGTGAGCCTGGCCCAGTTCAGGCATGCTAAGAGGCAGACTGGGCACACTAAGAACATCAGACACAGCATCAGGAACTGACTGCTCTCTGTCAGGAAGAAAGCTGTGCTCCAGTCAGCTCTCTAAGGCTTCCAGCACTGGGGCTTGGGTTGATGCCTCAGCAGATCACAGAATGGTGGAATGGTTTGGGTTGGAAGGGACCCCCAAGGCTCACCTGGGAGTTGGATCATAGAATCAGTCAGGGTTGGAAGGGACCACAAGGAGCAGCCAGTTCCAACCCCCCTGCCATGCCCAGGGACACCCTACCCTAGAGCAGGCTGCACACAGCCTCAGCCAGCCTGGCCTGAAACACCTCCAGCCATGGGGCCTCAACCACCTCCCTGGGCAACCCATTCCAGCCTCTCACCACTCTCCTGCTCAACAACTTCCTCCTCACCTCCAGCCTCACTCTCCCCACCTCCAGCTTTGCTCCATTCCCCTGACCTCACTGTGCTGAGACTTACAAATCATGGCTGGGAAAGTGGAAATGGTTGCATTTGTTGTGTTCTGCTCAGGTGAGTTATGGCCTTTAGCTTCCAGCTGTGGGAGAGGCCTTCTCTGGTCAGCATTTTGGCGTCATCCCAGAGGGCCACATCAAGCAGCAGCTTTCCTTTCCACTTTTCACCAGTCCTAACATGGAATACAGAGCAACCAGCAACAGGATGAGTGGAAATGGGCTCAGCTTGCAGCAGGGGAGGTTTAGGTTGGACATTATGAAGGGTTTCTTTGGTGCAAGAGTGCTCAGGGATTGGCACAATCTCCCCACCTCCAGCTTTGCTCCATTCTCCCCAGTCCTATCCCTACCTGACAGCCTAAAAAGTCCCTCCCCAGCTCTCTTGTAGCCCCCTGCAGATAGTGAAAGGACACAAGAAGGTCACCTGGGAGCCTTCTCCTCTCCAGCCTGCACAGCCCCAACTCTTTCAGTCTGTGCTCACAGCAGAGCAGCTCCAACCCTCTGCTCATCCTCATGGCCCTGCTCTGGACATCTTCCAGCACCCTCACACCCGACTTGTCCCAGAGGCTCCAGAACTGGATGCAGTGCTCCAGGTGGGGTCTCAGCAGTGCAGAGCAGAGGGGCAGGGTCACTTCCCTCTCCCTGCTGCCCACAACCCCAATGTGCTTTTGCTTCCCAGTGGGAGTCAAGGGGATGTTTGGAGCAGCAGAGGGAGCATCAGGCCCTTTCCCACCTGCCAGTTCTCCCCTCCAGCTCAGCTGCCAGCCTCCACGAGGGAAGCACAGACACTTTCCAGGTGTGAAGCCATTCCCATCACGCCCAGTGTTTGGTCCTGGCTGCAGTGAGGTGCTCTGCAGGCAGGTGCCAGTGGAAAGAGCATGTCCACACTTCCTGCTTCTGGTCTGGTTTGAACTTCCAAGGCAGCTGCCAGCCAGACTTCAGACCCTTTTGTCTCTCACTGTGCTGAGGAGAAAAGTGCTCCCATACATCTCCCAGTAGCCACTGACTCCCAGAGCAGACAGCAGCTGCTGCCTGCTGAGAGGCATCAGGGCTTTGGAAACGGAGAGGAGAGCATGGAAGGCACTCAGGCTATGGGGGCCACCTAGTCTGGGCAGGTGCCCTACAATCACAGGATCATGCAGGTGGGAAGAGAGCCCCAAGCTCAGCCAGCCCAGCCTAGCACCCAGCCCTGCCCAACCAACCAGACCATGGCACTAAGTGCCCCAGCCAGGCTTGGCTTCAACACCTCCAGCCACGGCCACTCCACCACCTCCTTGGGCAGCCCATTCCAATGCCAATCACTCTCTCTGACAGCAACTTCCTCCTCACATCCAGCCTGACCCTGCCCTGGCACAGCTTGAGGCTGTGTCCCCTTCTTCTGGTGCTGTTTGCCTGGCAGCAGAGCCCAACCCCAGCTGGCTACAGCCTCCCTGCAGGGAGCTGCAGACAGCAATGAGCTCTGCCCTGAGCCTCCTCTGCTGCAGGCTGCACACCCCCAGCTCCCTCAGCCTCTCCATGAGAAGCTCTGCAGTGGGAAACCAGGAGGTGGTGGAGTTGCTGTCCCTGGAGGTGTTCAAGCAAGGCTTGGATGTGGCACTCAGTGCCATGGTCTGGTGGATGTGGTGGTGTTAGGTCACAGGCTGGACTCGATGGTCTCAGAGGTCTGTGGTTCTCTACTTGTGTGAAGCTCATCACCCACCACTGTCCTGACCTGCAGTGGCATTTGGGTGGAGAGCAGCCCCAGAAGGCTGCAGTTGCAGAGCACCACACCTGAGCAGCTCCTTACTTCCCTGCCTGTCAGAGCAAAAAGCCACAGACAGGGGTGCTACAAACCCTGTGCCTTGAGCACCCTGTGAGGAGGTTAGGGATGAGTTCTCCCTCCCCTGGGACTGCACACTCCTGGCTGCTGCCTTCTTGCTTTCTGCACAGGATGAGGAGGGGGAAAGGTCCTTTGCTGCTGGCCAGGGTATGGTCCTGTCCTGGGGGTTATGCCAGAGGAGGCTGTACACAGGTGCCCTGGGGTTGTGCAAGCTGCTCCAGCAGAAAAGGTCACACTGGCCACAGCACTGAAACAGATGGGGAAGGTTTGCCAGCAGGGTCAATGCCAGCTCCCAGGTGCTCAAAGAGGGACAGTTCCTGAGAAAAAGCAGGCTGGGACAAGACAGAGTTGGGATGGGGACAGTCAGGGCTGCCTGAGCAGCTGGAAGCACTGGGGCAGCTGGGACGGAGCAGTGGGTGCAGCTCCGTGCTGAAGAGTGCCCATCCAGCCTCCTACCCAGACCAGCTGCCTCCACAAGTGGCTTGTTGCACTGGTACCTGCTGCTCATGCCATGGTCTCCCCCTGCCAGAGCTAATGCAGTCCTCATGCTGGTCCTGGAGGAGAAGATGGGATGAGAGCAAGCTGGGAAGGACTAAGATGCTGAGAGGACTTGGAACATGTAACTTATGGGGAGAGGCTGAGAGACCTGAGGCTGCTTGGCCTGCAGAAGAGGAGGTTGAGAGATCTCGTTCAGGATGATCAGCTGAAGGGCAACTGTCAGGAGGATGGAGCCAAAGTTCTCCCAGTGGTGTCCAGTGACAGGACAAGGGGCAGTGGGCACAAACTGGAGCCCAGGAGGGTCTTCACTTGGAGGGTGACAGAGCCCTGGAGCAGGCTGCCAACAGAGGTTGTGCAATCTCCATCTCTGGAGGCAATCAACCTGGCTGCATTCCTGTGTGCCCTGCCCTTGGTGACCCTGCTTTGGTACGAGGAGTTGGGCTGGATGATCTCCAGAGGTCACTTCCAACCCCTCCATGCTGGCATTCTGTGACTTCTGTGCCCTGTTCCAGCGATGCTGAGAGGAGGCAGAGCCTGCAGGTGGGAGAGCCACTGGTGGCTGAGCACAGCCCTGCAAAGGCCACATCCCAGAGCTTGGCTTGTACTGCCCTTACCAGCTGCAGCTGTCAGCAGTGTCTCAGCAAGCTGTGAGAGACACAGGGCTGGGCCAGACTCTCAATTCCAGAGAGATGCTGAGGTGCTGGAAGGTGTTGAGAGAAGGGCAGCAAGGCTGGGGAGGGGCCTGGAGCACAGCCCTGTGAGGAGAGGCTGAGGGAGCTGGGGGTGTGCAGCCTGCAGCAGAGGAGGCTCAGGGCAGAGCTCATTGCTGTCTGCAGCTCCCTGCAGGGAGGCTGTAGCCAGCTGGGGTTGGGCTCTGCTGCCAGGCAAGCAGCACCAGAAGAAGGGGACACAGCCTCAAGCTGTGCCAGGGCAGGTCCAGGCTGGATGTGAGGAGGAAGTTGCTGTCAGAGAGAGTGATTGGCATTGGAATGGGCTGCCCAGGGAGGTGGTGGAGTGGCCGTGGCTGGAGGTGTTGAAGCCAAGCCTGGCTGGGGCACTTAGTGCCATGGTCTGGTTGGTTGGGCAGGGCTGGGTGCTAGGTTGGGCTGGATGAGCCTGGAGCTCTCTTCTGGCCTGCTTGATTCTGTGGTCCTGTGGTTCTATGGCCTTCAGCTGAGGGCAGGGACAGGCAGATTCCCATCCTACCAACCACTCTGGGGTTAAGCTGCAAAAACCTCCTAGCTAAGGAGATGAGAAGCTCATGTGAAAAAGGGATTCATAGAAATGTATCCCCTCTGGCTCCCCAGCAAGCCCCACACAGCAGGGAGGATGCCTTGTCAAACCCCCATGCCCATCCCCAAGCATCAGGCTAGCTGTTCCCTGTGCCCACCCGTCCTGAGAGCCCCATGGCATGGGCAGAGAGGCATCCCTGCACCCTGTGACAGGGAGAGGCACAGAGGCTTGTTCCTCTTCTAGCAGCTGCCCTCCCTGCTGCAACTGCACTGTCTGCCACAGCATCCTCCTGCAGGAGCTGCAGCCTGTGCCTGGGGCGGGTGGAGAGTTTGCTGGCTTAGAGCTGCTGGCTGGGCCCAAGCAGTGGTGGGGAAGGGAGTTCACTCCAGCTGCTGGCAGTCACCAGTGGTGTTCCCAGGGCTCAGTGAACATCTTCATCAATGATCTGCACTGAGGGCACTGAGGCAGCCTCAGTCAGGGTGCAGATGGCACCAAGCTGGGTGTCTGTGCTGATCTGCTGGAGGGCAGGAAAAGAGCTGGCCAGGCTGCATCCACGGGCTGAGGTCAGTGGGATGAGGTTCAGCAAGGCCAAGTGCTGGGTCCTGCACTTGGGCCACAACAACCCCATGACTGCTCCAGGCTTGGGGCAGAGTGGCTGGAAAGTGCCCAGCAGAGGAAGCCCTGGGGGTGCTGGGTGACAGCAGCTGGAGATGAGCCAGGGTGTGCCCAGCTGGGCAAGAAGGGCACCAGCAGCCTGGCCTGGAGCAGCTCTGCTGTGGCCAGCAGGAGCAGGGCAGGGCTGTTCCCCTGTACTGGGCAGTGAGGAGTTCACAGCTTGAGTCCTGGGTTCAATTTTGGGGCCCTCACTCCAAGAAGGACATTAAGAGACTGGATCAGGTCCAGAGAAAGGCAACGAATCTGGGGAAGGATCTGGAGAACAGGGCTGGGGAGGAGCAGCTGAGGGAGCTGGGGGTGTTCAGGGTGGAGGAGGCTGAGGGCAGAGCTCATTGCTCTCTGCAGCTTCCTGAGAGGTGGTTGGAGGCAGGTGGGGGTTGAGCTCTGCTCCCTTGTAACAAGTGATAGGACGAGAAGAGATATCCTCAGGCTGCCCCAGGAGAGGTTTAGGTTGGACATTAGAAGAAACTTCTTCCCTGAAGGAGTTCTGAAAGCCTGGCACAGGCTGCCCAGGGAGGTGGTTGAATCCCTCCAGGCTTGGAGGTGTTCTGGAGAGACAGAGCTGTGGTGCTGAGGACATTGGTCTAGCCCCAGCCTTGGTAGAGTCAGAGGAGGGTTGGACCCTATCACTGTCAAGCTCTTGCCAACAGAATAGACTCCATGCCATGATCCTGTGATTCAAAGAGCCAGGAGCTGTTTGGATGTGCCTGGGCCATGTAAGGCAACGAAGTGGCTGCTGTGGAGCTCCACCTGCTGAAATCTTCACTTTTTGTGCCCAATTCTCTTCCCAGAAAGGTCCATCCAGCCAAAAGCCAGGTGTCCCACTCTGCCTTCCAGCTTGCTGCACCACAGGGACCTCCTGTGTGAGAAGCATCTCCTACTCATCTGGTCATCATCCTTTACTCACCTGAACATCACTCTTCTCATCTGGTCATCATCCTTTACTCATCTGATCAGCACAGAATCACAGAATGGGCTGGGTTGGGAGGCACCTCCCAAGCTCACCTTGGCCAACCTCCCCCACCAGTCTGCAGGGACATTCCCTACTAGAGCAGGTTGCTCACCCTTTACTCATCTGATCATCACCCTTTGCTCACCCTGCTCTCTCTGGCTTCCTTTCACCCTTGGTGACACACTGCCCACGTGGAGAAGGTCTCCTGCACTGGCAGCATGCCCTGACCAAGGCACCCACAACATCCTGGCTCCTGTCCCCACGTTGCCTTCTGCTCTCCAAGCCATTTCTTCCACAACCTGCCTCTTTGACTTGCTCTAACACCTCCCTGCCATGCAGCTGGGTTGGTGCTGGGGGGGTTGGCAGAGCTCCTGATGATCACTTCCTTCCTCTTGTGGCACAGTGGTGACTTCATGAGCAGCTGGTCCTGCCTTGGCACACGCCAGGCAACACACAGCTGCTGCAGAAGAAAGCTCCAGGGCAAGCTAAGGAGCTGGGCAGCACTGACCAACACACCCTGCTGTGCCTGGCAACCAGCCTGGGGTGAGGATGGGCTGCAGAGGCCAGGGATGCACAGGGAGGGCTGCAGAGGTGCTGGGACCTAGTTCAGGGGCCTCAGCTGGCAGACCTGGGCCCAAACTCTGCTGTGACTCACACCAGGGCATCACAGGAAGGACTGGCATGAGGACACAAAGCTGGCAGAGGAACAGGTGCTAGCCAGCAGGGCACAGGCCCACCCAGACAGAAATGCAAGGGTGGCTGAAAGTCCTCCAGAAGATGGAAGGCTCTGGGACAGGTCCCAGCAGGAGCTGGGGGCACAAAGAGCCACCCGAGGTACATGTGCAGGGCTCTGCTGTGTGGCTGCCCCTGGGGTTTTAACTCTTACTCTAAACACAGTAACCACATCTCAGGCACGAACCCAGGCTGGGTGCAGAGTGGGTTGAGAGCAGCCCTGCAGAAGAAGCCTTGGGGGTGTTGGGTGCTGAGCAGCTGCCAGCAGCCAGCAGTGCCCTCCTGCAGCCCAGCAGGCAGCTGAGTGCTGGCTGCAGCCAGAGCAGTGTGGGCAGCAGGGCAAGAGAGGGGATTGTGCCCCTGGGCTCTGCTCTGCTCAGACCTCACCTCCAACCCTGCCTCCAGGGCTGCTGTCCCCAGCAGAAGGAGGGCACAGAGCTGCTGGAGAGAGGCCAGAGGAGGCCACAAAGATGCTGCCAGGGCTGGAGCAGCTCTGCTGTGAGCACAGGCTGAGGGAGCTGGGGGGGTGCAGCCTGCAGAGGAGAAGGCTCCAGGGGGACCTCAGAGCTGCTGCCAATGCCTGAAGGGATCCTGCAGGAAGGCTGCAGAGAGACTTTGGCTGAGGGTGTCTGAGCCAGGCCAAGGGGAATGGTTTGGAGCTGAGGCAGAGCAGGGTGAGAGTGGAGCTGAGGCAGAAGTTGTTGAGTGTGAGGGTGGTGAGAGCCTGGCACAGGCTGCCCAGGGAGGCTGTGGCTGCCTCTTGCCTGGGGGTGTTGGAAGCCAGGGTGGATGAGGCCTTGGGCAGCTGAGTGCAGAGGAGAGGTGACCCTGCCCACGGTGAGATGAGCTCTGAGCCATTCTATCATTCCACTGTTCCATGCAAGCAGAGACATTCCAGCTGCTCTCCCAGGGACTGGCACAGCAAGCCTGGCAGAGGGCAGCAGACTGCAGGCCAGCCCTGAGAGCATGGATCAGGAAGGCAATGCGGTGGGCAGAGCAGGATGTCTGGTGGGCAGAGACAGCTGCCCCTGGCCAGCAGCAGCCTGGGCAGAGGAGGCAGCCAGGGCTCCAGCTCAGCTCCCAGGGCCTCCCGGAACCAAAGTAACCTCCTGCCTCTGCAGCACTTCTTAAGACTGAGCTTTCCTCCCCAAGCCCCCCCAGCCGATGGAACAAGCAAAGCTGATCTTCCCTGCCCCTTCTCCCTCACGCTCCACCCAATGCCTTCCCCTGGAGAGCGTGGGGAGGTGCTGGCAGAGGTCCTGCTGCTGCCACCCCTGCACGGTGGCAGTAAGGAGTGCAGCAGACAGCTCTCCTGCACAGCTGGGTGCCCTGCCCGGGGACGCTGAGGCAGTTGGCACTCCCTGCTCGCTTTCCTTTTGCCTTCTGCCTTCATCTCTGGGGATGCTGCTGCCCCAGCCAGGGCAGGACCTGGCAGCTGCCTCTGCTGGGCTGTCAGTCCCTGCTGGCTCCCCAGCAGACCGCAGGCAGGCAGATGGCAGCCAGCCGAGGGCCGCAGGAGGCTGCTGGCAGGAGTGGCCTTTCCCCCACCACGGTGCAGCCGCTGAGCCCGGGCGGTGCTCTGCAGTTAGAGCCTCGGCTGCTGTGAGCAGGATCTGGCAGCCAGGTCCGGAGGGGGGAGCTCAGGGCCAGCCCAGGAGCCAGGCAAGCCGGCAGGCACGGGAGAAGGGGCAAGGTCCAGGTCATTGTCACAGACTGGTCCTCGAACCCTAAGCTGCAAGCCTGAAGGACGCAGAGCAGCCTTTGCCGTGGGGGCAGTGCTCTTCCAGGAGCTTGAGGGGGGGTGCTGGCAGTGCTGCTCTCCGGGCCCCTCAGCTTCCCATACACTGGCCAGGGATCATCAATGCAAACAGCAACCCAAGGCCGAGCCATAGAATGTTGGAAGGGACCTCTGGAGAGCATCCAGCCCAACTCCACTGCTGAAGCAGGCCACCCACAGCAGCTTGCCCAGGGTCACAGTGGCCAGGTGGGTTTGGAAGCTCTCCAGAGGCAGAGATTCTCAACCTCTCTGGGCAGCCTGCTCCAGTTTAGCCTTATGTTTAAGTGCAGTGTGTCAATGCCTCCTGCAAAGACCTTACTGGCATTGAGGGATGCTGTATGAAATGTTTTAATGAAGTCACAAAGCCTGACCTGATGGTGAACACAAAAGGCCCACCCAGGAATGCTTTGTCCCTTTCAGATGCCAACCACTGGCAGCTCTCCCTTGTCAGCAGGCATTGACCCAGAGGAGCTGCTTGGCCAGGCACAGAAAGTCCCTCCCAGATATCTGCTGACTGCTCTTATCAGCAGGTCAGTGCTGATTTAGGAGAAGCATAAATCCTGCTAATTACACTGAAAGCTATTCAAAGCTTCCTATCAAAGGAAAAAACATGAGAAGACCCAAACTGGGAATGAGCACAGTCAGGACACACAGGAGGTTTGTAAGGCCAGGCTGGATGTGGCTCTGAGTAAGCTGCTCTACTGGGAGGTGTCCTTGTCCATGGCAGGGGGGTTGGAGCTGGATGATCCTTGAGGTCCCTTCCAGCCCTGACCATTCTGGGACTCTGTGATATACAGAAAAACTGGAGCAGGCTGCCCAAGAGAGGTTGTGGAGGCTCTTTCTCTGGAGAGCTTCCAAACCCACCTGGCCATTGTGATCCTGGGCAAGCTGCTGTGGGTGCTCCTGCTTCTGGATCATCTCCAGAGGTCCCTTAGAGTCATAGAATCATAGACTCAAGCAGGTTGGAAGAGAGCTCCAGGCTCAGCCAGCCCAACCTAGCACCCAGCCCTGCCCAACCAACCAGACCATGGCACTAAGTGCCCCAGCCAGGCTTGGCTTCAACACCTCCAGCCACGGCCACTCCACCACCTCCCTGGGCAGCCCATTCCAATGCCAATCACTCTCTCTGACAGCAACTTCCTCCTCACATCCAGCCTAGACCTGCCCTGCCACAGCTTGAGGCTGTGTCCCCTTCTTCTGTCCCTGGCTGCCTGGCAGCAGAGCCCAACCCCATCCCAACAGCCTCCCTTCAGGGAGTTCCAACCCTTCCAACCCTCTCCAATATTCTGTGGTTCTGTGGCAGCCTTGGGCTGCTCTTTGCCTGGCTGATCCCTGGCCACTGTCTGGGAAGCAGAAGGGCCAGGAGAGCAGGCCAGCAGTGCCATTCCCTCCAGCTGTGCCTCGGGCTCCAGGAACACCACCTGCCCCAAGGCAAAGGCTATTTTATACCCCTCAGGGTTAGCCTGAGCAAGCCCGGGTGTGGCTGGCAAGAGATGGGACATGCAGGGGTTCGAGCAGCAGTGCCTTAAACACACACACAACATCAGCAACATGCAAGTCTGCAATCCAGCCCTCACCTCCAGCTCTGAGCAGATGCAACCCAGACTGTCTCAAGAGCACAGACATCAGTGCCAGTGGAAAACAAGAAGTGGAAAAGTCAAGTTAATATGGGAATGCTGCTACGGGGAGCTCCATGCTCTGCATGACCTCCGGGCACACACAATGAAATCAAACCATAACACGAAGCAGACAAATTCTTCCACCCCTTCCCTTCAGCTTAAACGCGGCAGAGAGAGTTGCTGAGGTTGAACTCCGGTCAGAGGCTTACCACAGGGAGCTGAGCTCTTCCTCGGGGCCAGGTAAGGTGCCAGAAGAAAATATCCTCCGGCTGCTTTCTGCAGCAAACCAGCAAAAGGCAGGGGGAAAGCCCCGCGGCTCTCCCTGCTTCTAGAGAGCAAGTTCGCAGCAGCTGCCTCTGCACAGCCCAGCCGGAGAGTGGTTCGTGTGCGAGATGCACAGGAGGAAGCAGGGCAGGGAAGAGGAGCGCTGCTGCCTCCTCATCCTCTGGCAGCAGCAGTCAGTACATCGCACGCCCGGGATGCAGCAACAGCTCCGCACCAGCCCCGAGGGGAGGCTTCCTGACACACGATGCAATCCCCCACTGGTGTAAGCTGCAAGAGCCTCGTGGAAGCGCAGCGCTTCCAGCTAAGCGCTGGCACATCCCAGCAGCTCGGCTGCCGGCCAGCGAGGCCAGGAGAGGCTGCTGCGGACACAGCGAGCCCAGCCTGGGGACGGGGCGGCAGCAAACCCCCAGCAGCCAGGCTGTGGGCCCTAAGGTCCGGGCTCTGGGGGCTCTGTGGGGAGCAGAAGGGAAAAGCCTGCAGATCCTGGCTGGTCTCGGAGGTCTCACAGCTCCCATCACCTGCACCGCGGTGTCTGCTGCAGCTCTGAACCTCCTGAGCTAGCACTCAGCAGCATCCCAGCTATGGGCGAACAAGGACCTGCAGGCAGACCACAGCAGGAGCACTTCACGTGTGGGGGCATAAAAGCCTAAACGGCAAGCGTGTGGACGTCGAACACTTCAACCTGGTCTCCACTTTTGGTGTCCGAAGCTCCTGTCCTTAAGTGAAGCTCGTTAAGGAGCTTCACTGCTTTGTCCCCACTTTTGGTGTCCGAAGCTCCTGTCCTTAAGTGAAGCTCGTTAAGGAGCTTCACTGCTTTGTCCCCACTTTTGGTGTCCGAAGCTCCTGTCCTTAAGGAATAGCTTCACTCCTTTGTTATTTCCCCTGAAATGTGTTTTGACTCAGGTCCTGATCAGATGACTGCTGCTTTCAGGCTGCTTTCAGACAGGGACACAACACATGGAAGAAATCTGCCCCGAGCAGTTGCAGGCAGAAGTGACACTGGTGGGACAGAGCTGAATCACTCAGCGATCAGATCTGAGAGATGATGCAGGCGGCTCAGCTGTAAACTCCAGTGCTGAAGGAGGAACTGCTGGCAGGGTGCCCACCAGGTGGGTAAAGGTGTTCCCCAGCACCCAGCAGACCCTCCTGGTACAATCAGGAAGCAGCTGGATCTCACCAGTGGTAATTTGGCTTGTAGATGCTCTTACACAGGCTGGTTCTGCAAGTGGGAATTCGACCAGGGCGGGAAAGGCAGTGTTGAAATCCCTGCACATGCCCAGCAGCGTGCAGGAAGGGGGTTAGGCAACAGGGAAAAGCAAAGCAGAGGAACAGTTAATCCAGAGAGGGCCACGAGCTGCTCCCTGCGGAGCACTGCTGCAGAAGTCACCCTGCAGATGCTGCAGGGCTGAGGGCTGCTGAGGAGACCCAGGACAGGACACACACAGGCTCTCACCAGGGTGCTGGGAAAGGCAGAGCCCTGCTCTGCAAATGTCCTCTGGGACAGACTGAGTCTAGAAAGAGGTGGCCCTGGAATGTTGGGGACAGAGGTGTTTGCAAGATAATTTATCAGCCACTTAGAGTACTGACAAAGAAGTTCACCTGCAGCACTGCCTCCAGTGCTGAGGAACCCAGCACAAGAAGCACCTGGAGCTGCTGCACAGGGGCCAGAGGAGGCCATCAAGGTGATCAGAGGCTGCAACCTCCCCTATGGGGACAGGCTGGGAGAGTTGGGGCTGTTCAGCCTGGAGAAGGCTGCAGGGAGACCTCAGAGCAGCTTTGCAGTGCCTGAAGGGGCTGCAGGAGAGCTGGGGAGGGACTTGTGACAAGGACTGGGAGTGGCAGGATGAGGGAGAATGGCTTTGAGCTGGGAGAGGGGAGAGGGAGAGGGGAGATGAGGAAGAAACTGTTGAGTGTCAGGGTGGGGAGAGACTGGCACAGGTTGCCCAGGGAGGCTGTGGCTGCTCCCTCCCTGGAAGTGTCCAAGGCCAGATTGGATGGGGCCTTGAGCAAGCTGTGCTGGTGGGAGATGTCTCTGCCCATGGCAGGGGCTTGGAAATGGATGAGCTTTAAAGTCCCTTCACTCTGATATGTGTCAAGAACTGGCTGAAAGGCCCAGAGAGTGGTGCCACATCCAATTGGCAGCTCTCACTAATGGTGTGCCCCAGGGATCAGTGCTGGGCACAGTCCTGTTCCATAGTTTTATTGATGATCTGGACCAAGACATTTGAGTCCAGCATCAGTGAGTTTGCAGATGACACCAAGCTAGGAGCAGCTGTGGAGCTGTTGGAGCCCTGCAGAGGGACCTGGCCAGGCTGGATGGGTGGGCAGAGGCCAAGGGGATGAGACTGAACAAGGCCAAGGGCAGAGTTCTACACCTGGGCCACAACAACCCCAAGCAGCACTACAGGCTGGGGACAGAGTGGCTGAGAGCAGCCAGGCAGAGAGGGAGCTGGGGGTGCTGGGAGAGAGGAGCTGAAGAGGAGGCAGCAGTGCCCAGGTGGGCAGCAGAGCCAATGGCATCCTGGGCTGGCTCAGGAGCAGTGTGGGCAGCAGGACAAGGGAGGTTCTTCTGCCCCTGTGCTCAGCACTGCTCAGGCCACCCCTGGAGTGCTGTGTCCAGTTCTGGGCTCCTCCATTGCAGAGAGATGTTGAGGTGCTGGAAGGTGTTGAGAGAAGGGCAGCAAGGCTGGGGAGGGGCCTGGAGCACAGCCCTGTGAGGAGAGGCTGAGGGAGCTGGGGGTGTGCAGCCTGCAGCAGAGGAGGCTCAGGGCAGAGCTCATTGCTGTCTGCAGCTCCCTGCAGGGAGGCTGTAGCCAGCTGGGGTTGGGCTCTGCTGCCAGGCAGCCAGCACCAGAAGAAGGGGACACAGCCTCAAGCTGTGCCAGGGCAGGTCTAGGCTGGATGTGAGGAGGAAGTTGCTGTCAGAGAGAGTGATTGGCATTGGAATGGGCTGCCCAAGGAGGTGGTGGAGTGGCCGTGGCTGGAGGTGTTGAAGCCAAGCCTGGCTGGGGCACTTAGTGCCATGGTCTGGTTGGTTGGGCAGGGCTGGGTGCTAGGTTGGTCTCTTCCAACTCCTGGGTGCTAGGAGGTCTCTTCCAACCCGCTTCATTCTGTGACCTTCAAGGTCCCTTCCAACCCAAACCATTCCATGAATCTCTGATTCCCATAACCAGCCCTGGGTGTAACATTGCTCAGAGACCAAGAGGAGCACAGTAAATCTTTAGAGCCAGAGCCTTGGCTGGGTCCTTCCCATGCGTGTCTCCTCAGGACACTTTGCAGTAGGAGCTGCCTTGGGTTTGCCCTTGGGAGGAGCTCTGAGAGCAGCCTGTGCAGCAGCCACAGCCTTTTGCCTCAGGGCACAGCAATCCAGAGGAAATGAAGCTCTGGCGTCAATCAGCAGTGCTTGATTCACCCAGGATGAGGCAGAGGAAGTTTCATTTAAACACGAGGAGCAATTTTTGCCCTGTGAGGGTGACAAAGTCTTGCAACAGGCTGCCCAGGGGGGTTGTGGAGTCTCCCTTTCTGGAGATATTCAAGACCTGCCTGGGTGTGTTCCTGTGTGATCTGCTCTGGGTGACCCTGCTCTGGCAGGGTTGGACTGGATGAGCTTTGGAGGTCCCTTCCAGCCCCTGACATTCTGTGATGCTGTGAATTCATCGCCAGAGCCAAACCCTTGATGGTATGGGGCATGAGCAGTGAGCAGCCCAGCGAGCAGAGCATCAGCTCAAAGGCAGGGAGGCAGCCCTTGCAGAGACACCGCTGCAAAGCTCTGTGAGCAAACAACTGCCTGAGTTCCCCCTCAGCAGGGGGGAGCTGTGCTGAGCTGTGCTGAGCGTGCACAGCTCAGAGCATCCAGCAGCAGCCTCTGCCAGGGCCCCTGCAGCTGGAGCTGTGCCCAGCACCCACAGCTCGCTTGCACCGATGCAGGTTGGAGCCCTCCGGCACACCCTGCTCTGCTCTCAGCTCCTGGGTGACCTGCCCTGCCATTTCAGGGCACCAAGGAGCCAAGAGGGCACCCGATGCCCAGCCAACAGGGCACTCATTGAGCTAAGAGGGCACCCACTGAACCAAGAAGGCACCCAATGCCCAGCCAATAGCGCACTCATTGAGCTAAGAGGGCACCCACTGAACCAAGAAGGCACCCAATGCCCAGCCAATAGCGCACTCATTGAGCTAAGAGGGCACCCACTGAACCAAGAGGGCACCTGATGCCCAGCCAACAGGGCACTCATTGAGCCAAGAGGGCACCTACTGAACCAGGAGGTCACCCAATGCCCAGCCAATAGGGCACTCATTGAGCTAAGAGGGCACCCACTGAAACAAGAGGGCACCCAATACCCAGCCAACAGGGCACCCATTGAGCCAAGGAGGCACCCATTGAACCAAGAAGGCACACAATGCCCAGCCAAAAGGGCACTCATTGAGCTAATAGGGCACCCATTGAACCAAGGGGGCACCCAATGCCCAGCTAACAGGGCACCCATGGAGCCAAAAGGGCATCCATAGAACTAAGAGGGCACACAATGCCCATCAATGGATCCAAGAGGGCACCCAGGGCACCCATTGAGCCAAGGGGGCACCTACTGAACCAAGAGGGCACACAATGCCCATCCATGGACCAGCACTCAGAGCACCCATTGAATCAAGAGGACAGCCAATGAGCCAAGAGGGCACCCAATGCCCAGCCAACAGGGCACCCATTAGAATAGAATAGAATCAACCAGGTTGGAAGAGACCTCCAAGATCATGCAGTCCAGAGCTGCCATGAAGCCAAGAGGGCACCCAATGCCCACCCAACAGGGCACCCATTGACCCACTAGGGAAACCAGTGCCCAGCCAGGGCAGCCATGGAGGCAAGAGAGCACCCAATGCCCGCTGAACAGGGCAGCCATTGAGCCAAGAGAGCACTCATTGAGCCAAGGCCCTGGAAGCAAATGCCTGCACTTTGGAAGCAGGCTTCTTCCTGGGCCCAAGAGTAGCAAAGGGGAGCAGGGCTCTACAAGCTACATGGAACTCTCAGCAGAGAGCAGAGCATGGCACTTGCCCATCACAACCCTGCCAGGCTGTGCAGCAGTGTCCCCTCGCCACCTCTGCTGTGACAAAGGCTATGCCCACAGGCAAGGGGAGGGAGAACCTTTGGTTCTTCAGCTCCACAGTCCCCCCCTTCTCCTGCTGCATTTCCCCACTCTCGGAGGCACTGCCCCCTCCCAGAATAAAGCCAAAGTGTTTGTAAGTAGGTCAGGCGCTGGTAGGACAGCACTGGCAATGCCCCAGTTGCACCTGGCAGGCAGTTCTCAACCTGTTCAGAGACTGCTTGGGCATGTTGCATACCAGATGTTGGCTAACACCTACCACCTGCAGTCCAGGGCTTGAGAAACACCAAGGTGCTGAGGGCACAGCCCTGCTGGGTGTGTAGGGTTAAGCCCAAAAACCATCACACAGCTTCCTACTTCCCTTCCCCAACTTTCACTGCTCCTGTGCTCTGTGCTTGGGGCTTGCCCCACGTTACTGTGAGCTGACTTTGTACATCTGAGTAACAGCAGAAAGATTTGCATCAGGAGAAGTATTTCAACAGGCCTGAAGAAAGCTAAGAAGGATCCTAACTCATCCTCCAGCAGCATGTTAATCACCTGGCAAGGACGAGAGGGACTTCAGCTGGCAGAGGAAGAATCACAGAAAGGGTTGGGTTGGAAGGGACTTCCAAAGCTCATCTGGTCCAAGTCCCCTGCATCAAACAGACACATCCTCCAATAGAGCAGGTGTTCCACAGCCCTGTCCAGCATCACTTGCAATATCTCCAGGGCTGGAGCCTCAACCACCTCCCTGGGCAACCTGTTGCAGTGTTCCAGCAGCCTCCTGGTACAGAACTTGTTCCTCACATCCAATCTCAACTTGCTCTGCTCTAGTTTGAAGCCATTGTCCTTGTCCTGTCCCTTGTCCTTTGGGACCAGTCCCTCTGCAGCCTGATTGTAGCCCCTTCAGGTGCTGGAAGGCTGCTCTGAGGTCCCCCTGGAGCCCTCTCTTCTCCAGGCTGAACAAAAGTTCTGTTAAATGCTGAAAGACAAATATTTCTTTTATGGAGAGGACCTCAGCAGGTTGCCTGCTTTTGTAGAAGACAAACCTAGAAGAAGCTGCTGCAGCAATCTGGGCACTCTTTGCTGGATGCCACCTCCAGCCTCATAAATTCCTGCCCAGCTGACTGAGCAGGAGCTTTGCAACACACTTCTAATGCAGCTACGAGCCTGAGTCTTCAACACTTGTCTTCTGCTGGGAGATATCCCAGTCTTGTTCCAGCTGGATCTTCAGAAAGCCTCTGGGAACATCCTGTGTCAGCACAGGCAGTCTCTGATACTTGCTCAGTGAGGTCACACTTCTCACTGACTCCTCAGCACATGAAGCTCCTTGGTGCATGCGTTGGCATGGCCCAAATCACCACATTATATGGATCATAGAACCATAGAATGAGTTGGGTGGGAAGGGAACCTTTGAGATCAGACAGTTCCAGCCCCCTGCCATGGGCAGGGACACCTCCCACCATGGAACCACACAACCACAGAATCAGCCAGGTTGGAAGAGAGCTCCAGGCTCAGCCAGCCCAACCTAGCACCCAGCCCTATCCAGTCAACCAGACCATGGCACTAAATGCCCCAGCCAGGCTTGGCTTCAACACCTCCAGCCATGGCCACTCCACCACCTCCCTGGGCAGCCCATTCCAATGCCAATCACTCTCTCTGCCAGCAACTTCCTCCTCACATCCAGCCTAAACCTGCCCTGGCACAGCTTGAGGCTGTGTCCCCTTCTTCTGTTTCTGGCTGCCTGGCAGCAGAGCCCAACCCCACCTGGCTACAGCCTCCCTGGGCAGGACATTCCAGCACAGGTTGCTCAAGGCTTCATCCAGCCTGGCCTTCAACACTTCCAGGGAGGTTGTGGATCACAGAATCACAGAATGTCAGAGGGTGGAAGGGACCTCCAAAGCTCCTCCACACAGAACACATCCAGGTGGGGTATAAAGGTCCCCAGAACAGGAGACTCCACAGCCTCTCTGGGCAGCCTGTTGCAGGGCTCTGCCACCCTCCCAGTCCAGAAGTTCCTCCTCATGTTCAGATGCAACTTCCTATGTTCAGTCTGTGCCCATTGCCTCTTGTCCTGTCACTGGGCGCCAGTGAGCTGGGTCTGGCCCCATCCTCCTGACACTCAGCCTCAGCTGTTTGTGAGCATTGATCAGATCACCTCAGCCTCCTCTTCTCCAGGCTGACCAGCCCCAGCTGTCAGCCTCCCCTCAGGTGACAGGGAAGCACTCCAGCAGGTCCACATCCTTCAAAGCTCTTTCACTCAAATGGCAGGGTTCTGTGGGATGCACAAAGCCAGATGGCAGAGCCTGTATTTAGGGGAAAGCCCTGGGGCCCTCCAGTGCCTCCCAGTGCTTTTCATTGCATGGGCTTGCATGGTTTGGCCTCCCAGCTATCACTGAGCAACAGAAAAAGCAGCCTCAGGGTTTTCATAGTGTGCCTTGAAGGCATCTATAAAACACAGCAGTTCTGCTCCCACAGGTGCAGACAAAGAAAGAAGTGGAGTCACCATCCCTGGAGGTGTTGAAGCCAAGCCTGGCTGGGGCACTTAGTGCCATGGTCTGGTTGGTTGGCCAGGGCTGGGTGCTAGGTTGGGCTGGCTGAGCTTGGAGGTCTCTTCCAACCTGCTTGAGTCTATGAACCTGTGTGGGGAGTGCAGGAGGTCACCATTTCTTCCCGTTTTGTCTTGATCTCCTTCCATCCCACTTGGATGTGGAAGAAAGGTTGTTGAAAGTGCTTGTTGAAAGCCTTGGGACTCCTTGCCCTGATGGGTTTAAGGCAGAAGCCTTTCAGAGGCTTCTTCTGTCAGCCTGGATGTGAGGAGGAAGTTGTTGAGCAGGAGAGTGGTGAGAGGCTGGAATGGGTTGCCCAGGAAGGTGGTTGAGGCCCCATGGCTGGAGGTGTTTCAGGCCAGGCTGGCTGAGGCTGTGTGCAGCCTGCTCTAGGGTAGGGTGTCCCTGGGCATGGCAGGGGGCTTGGAACTGGCTGCTCCTTGTGGCCAGGGCTGGGTGCTAGGTTGGGCTGACTGAGCTTGGAGCTCTCTTTCAGCCTGCTTGCTTCTACGATTCCATGGTTCTATGCAGTGATGGTTGCTGCCCTGGGGTGGTCCAAGAGCAGCCTTTCTGCCTGCCACCTCTGCTCTTTTGCAATCCTGGTTTGCAGAGAGGGGAGAATTTCCCTGCCACTTCAGCAGAAACAGCCCAATCATCCTGTAACTGCTCTTCCTGGGAAGCAGGAGTTTATGTTGCTGGAGCCAAACATCACAGAATTATCACTGCTGCAGACATGGCTCAGTTTCATCGTTGTATGAATGCCTCCCTGGAGAGAGAAGAGAGTGAAGTCAGCCGGCACAGCGCGCAGCAGAGCACAGCACTCACTGCGCAGCGGGGAACAGCTTTGGCATGGACGTCGCTTGTGACCTAATGCAGTGCTGCTGCCAGAGCTCAAAGTTCTCATCCTCCTCCCCTTAGCTCGAGCTTCTGAGGGGCTGAAGCACACCCAGAGTGTAGGGCAGCTTGTCCTAGCAAGTGTTCTCCACAGGCCACACAGCTGGAAGTTCTGTGCTTGCTGCTGCCTTCCTTCTTCCTCATTGTCAGAGAAGAGTCTGGGGATGAAATCACAGAACTTTAGAGGCTGGAAGGGACCTCCAGAGGTCATCCAGCCCAAAACTCCCTGCCAAGGCAGCATCACCCAGGGGAGTTCACACTGGAATGCAGCCAGGTGGGCTTGGAAAGTCTCCAGAGAAGGAGACTCCACAACCTCTCTGGGCAGCCTGCTCCAGGACTTTGTCACCCACACACCAAAGAAGTTTCTCCTCATGTCGAGGTGGAACCTCCTGGGTTCCACTTTGTATCCATTGCTCCTTGGCTTATTGCTGCTGGCCACCAAAAAGAGCTTGGCCCCAGCCACTGACCCCCACCCCTCAGCTGTCTGTGCACACTGATCAGATCTGCTCTCAGCATTCTCTTCTGCAGACTACCCAGCCCCAGGGCTCTCAGGCTCTCTCCACAGGGGAGATGCTCAAGTCCCCCACTCATCATCCTGGCTCTCCACTGGCCTCTCTCCAGCAGGTCCCTGTCTCTCCTGAACTGGGGAGGCCAGAACTGGACACAGCATTCCAGCTGTGGTCTCAGCAGGGCAGAGCAGGGAGGCAGCAGAACCTCCCTAGCCCTTCTGGCCACACTTTTCCTGCTGCCCCACAGGATGCCCTTGGCTCTCTTGGCCACCAGGGCACACTGCTGCCCATGCAGAACTTGCTGCCCACCAGCACTCCAAGGCCTTTCTCCACGGAGCTGCTTTCCAGCAGGGCAGCCCCAGCCTGTACTGGTGCCTGCTGATATTCCTTCCCAGATGCAGGACCCTGCACTTGTCTTGCTGAACTTCCTGAGGTTTGCCTTCACCCAGGGGCTCTCAGCCTGTCCAGATCTCATTGGATGGCAGCAGAGGCTGACAGGCTGTAGGCCACCTCCCCAGTTTCGTATCATCAGGCTTCCAAAATCACAGTCACAGTCTGTGTCCTTCCTGAACCTCATGTGCTCAGCCTTTGCCCAGCTCTCAACCTGTCCAGCTCTGGTTGGATGGCAGCACAGCCTGAGGGTTGGTGCCACCCCCTGCAGCTCTGTATCATCAGCAAACTTGCTGAGTGTGCACTCAATGCCCTCACCCAGGTGGCTGATCTGAGCAGTGGTTGCTCAGCCCAGGGGCTGCTCCCCAGCTGCCTCTGCTGCTCACCTTCACAGAGACTTGCATTCAGGTCTCAGTGCTCCTCAAACCACCAAAGGGCTTTGACAAGCCACTAAGCCTGGAACAGAAAACCACCTGGAAATGCCTTAGGGAGAAGACAAGGAGCCTCTCTGCTGTGCTGAGCAGCAAGAACTGGAGGGTAGCTCTCACAGCTGTATGCAGGACAAAATCAGTAGAATGCCATCCACTGAGACACCACTGGCACTGGAGCCATCTCCTGGGAGAAGATCCTAGAATCACAGAATCAGGCAGGGTTGGAAGGGACCACAAGGAGCAGCCAGTTCCAACCCCCCTGCCATGCCCAGGGACACCCTACCCTAGAGCAGGCTGCACACAGCCTCAGCCAGCCTGGCCTGAAACACCTCCAGCCATGGGGCCTCAACCACCTCCCTGGGCAACCCATTCCAGCCTCTCACCACTCTCATGCTCAACAACTTCCTCCTCACCTCCAGCCTGACTCTCCCCACCTCCAGCTTTGCTCCATTCCCCCCAGTCCTGGCACTCCCTGACAGCCTCAAAAGTCCCTCCCCAGCTTTTTTGTAGCCCCCTTCAGATCCTGGAAGGCCACAAGAAGGTCACCTGGGAGCCTCCTCTGCTCCAGCCTGCACAGCCCCAACTCTTTCAGTCTGTGCTCACAGCAGAGCTGCTGCAGCCCTCTCAGCATCCTCCTGGCCCTGCTCTGGACACTCTCCAGCATCTCCACATCCCTCTTGTCCCAGGGGCTCCAGAACTGGATGCAGCACTCCAGGTGGGGTCTCAGCAGAGCACAGCAGAGGGGGAGAATCCCCTCCCTGGCCCTGCTGGCCACACTTCTGCTGCTGCAGCCCAGGCTCTGCTTGGCTTTCTGGGCTGCAAGTGCACACTGCTGGCTCCTGTGGAGCTTCTCCACCTGCAGCCCCAAGTCCTTCTCCTCAGGGCTGCTCTCCAGCCTGGCACTGCCCAGCCTGGATTGGTGCTTGGCATTGCAGTCCAACCCTCCTGCCAGGGCAGGGGCAGCCAGGGCAGGGCACACAGGAACACATCTTCCAATTGCTCACCTCTTGCCCTGTGGTGCAGAGCTGTGTCCCGAAGGCAAGGTGCTCCAGCTGTGAAAACCAGTTCAGTTGGTGGCACTCAAATCTCTTCAGGATGTCATTAGCATGAGAATTTCATTATTAATGAGACCTAATTAAGCCCACAAATAATTCCATACCCATGCTTGCAAACAGATTTAATCTGCTGGAGTCACTGCAACAGCAAATTCAGACTCTTTAAGGCAGACTCTGTTGGAAGGCTTCCGACAGGCACTCGAGTGGGGTTTGGAGCCTCTCAGATTAACTTCTTTTGAGCACAGAGCCAGGAACAGGAGGAACCTTGCAAGACCATAGCTGGGCAGCTGAGTAGTTCTTTGTTATTTTAATTTAAACACACAAGCTAAGAGTCTCAGAACAGCAACGCCAGCCTGGGGCACTCTGCTTGCATCCACCCCCGATGCAGACATCTCTTAATCAGAGAGGGAAGGGAAATGGCTGCAGGCAAAATAATGAATCTTAACCAGTGCAGACCAGCAGCTGAGGACAGCCAAGAGTGGCTGTGAGCAGGCAGGCAGAGAGGGAGCTGGGGGTGCTGGGAGAGAGGAGCTGAAGAGGAGGCAGCAGTGCCCAGGTGGGCAGCAGAGCCAATGGCATCCTGGGCTGGCTCAGGAGCAGTGTGGGCAGCAGGACAAGGGAGGTTCTTCTGCCCCTGTGCTCAGCACTGCTCAGGCCAGCCCTGGAGTGCTGTGTCCAGTTCTGGGCTCCTCCATTGCAGAGAGATGTTGAGGTGCTGGAAGGTGTTGAGAGAAGGGCAGCAAGGCTGGG
>WAAF01014756.1:98255-118865 GCA_013400475.1 Tricholaema leucomelas | reverse complement strand
AGCTGCCTGGGCACACTGCTGGCTCACATTTAGCTGCCTGGGCTCACTGCTGGCTCACATTCAGCTGCCTGGGCACACTGCTGGCTCATATTTAGCTGCCTGGGCACACTGCTGGCTCACATTCAGCTCCTGACTATGACAACCCTCAGATCCCTTTCTGCCAGCAGCTCTACAGCCACATCACCCCAGGCCTGTAGTGTTGCTTGGGGTTGTTGTGACCCAAGTGCAGGACCTTGTTGAAACTCAACATTTGGCCTTGCTGAAGCTCACTCCATTAATGTTGGCACATTGACCTAAGCCCATCCAAGTCCCTCTGCAGAGCCTTTCTACCCTCATTCGCATCAACACTGCCACCTAACTTGGTGTCACCTGCAAACTCTCTGCTGACACTCTCTGTGCCTGAGTCAAGGCCATCAATAAAGATGTTAAACAGAAGTGGTCCCAACACAGATCCCTGAGGAGCACTACCAGTGCCTGGCTGCATGATGGAATTAACTCCACTGACCACCACCCTCTGGGCCCTCCTGCCCAGCCAGTGCTTTATCCAGTGCTCAGCCAAGCCATGAGTAGCCAATTTGTCTACAGGCATTTTGTGTGGAACAGTAACAAAGGCTTCTCCAAACTCTAGGAGTACCACAACACTCAGGGCGTCAGTCAGACACCTGCTTGGTGGCTGTGGGGAGGCCTGTGGATGTGCTCTGTCTGGACTTCAGCAAGGCCTTTGACACTGTCCCCCACAGCAAACTGCTGGCTAAGATGTCAGCCCACGGCTTGGATGGCAACACTCTGTGCTGGGTTAGGAACTGGCTGGAGGGCCCAGCCCAGAGAGTGGTGGTGAATGGTGCCACATCCAGCTGGCGGCCAGTCACTAGTGGTGTCCCTCAGGGATCAGTGCTGGGCCCCATCCTCTTTAACATCTTCATAGATGATCTGGATGAGGGCATTGAGTCAGTCATCAGCAAGTTTGCAGATGACACCAAGCTGGGGGCTGATGTGGCTGGGTTGGAGGGCAGAAGGGCTCTGCAGCGGGACCTTGACCGCCTGGACAGATGGGCAGAGTCCAATGGGATGGCATTCAATGGCTCCAAGTGCAGGGTGCTGCACTTTGGCCACAACAACCCCATGCAGAGATACAGGCTGGGGTCGGAGTGGCTGGAGAGCAGCCAGACAGAGAGGGATCTGGGGGTGCTGATTGATACCCGCCTGAACATGAGCCAGCAGTGTGCCCAGGTGGCCAAGAGAGCCAATGGCATCCTGGCCTGCATCAGGAATGGTGTGGCCAGCAGGAGCAGGGAGGTCATTCTGCCCCTGTACTCTGCACTGGTTAGACCACACCTTGAGTACTGTGTCCAGTTCTGGGCCCCCCAGTTTAAGAGGGACATTGAGATGCTTGAACGTGTCCAGAGAAGGGCAACGAGGCTGGGGAGAGGCCTCGAGCACAGCCCTACGAGGAGAGGCTGAGGGAGCTGGGATTGGTTAGCCTGGAGAAGAGGAGGCTCAGGGCAGACCTTATTGCTGTCTACAGCTACCTGAGGGGTGGTTGTGGCCAGGAGGAGGTTGCTCTCTTCTCTCAGGCAGCCAGCACCAGAACAGGAGGACACAGCCTCAAGCTGTGCCAGGGGAAATTTAGGCTTGAGGTGAGGAGAAAGTTCTTCAGTGAGAGAGTCATTGGCTACTGGAATGGGCTGCCCAGGGAGGTGGTGGAGTGGCCGTGGCTGGAGGTGTTGAAGCCAAGCCTGGCTGGGGCACTTAGTGCCATGGTCTGGTTGGTTGGGCAGGGCTGGGTGCTAGGTTGGGCTGGCTGAGCCTGGAGGTCTTTTCCAACCTGCTTGATTCTATGGTTCTGATTCATGCCGGCGGCTCCGGCGTCCTGCTCGGTCCCCTGCTGACACCTGCCGTCGAGCGGCAGGACCGAGCCAGCGTCCCGGAGCCACGGCGCACCGCTTCATCGGCCGCAAGAGTCAGCGCCGCTCCTGGGAGGCTTTTCGTGCCAACAGCTCCAAAGGAAAGAAGACTGTAGGCAGAAGCTCTGAACGCAGGCTGCAGGGAGCTTGAACACTTCCACAAGCGGTGATCATGAGCCAGCAATGTCACCTCGTGGCCAGGAGGGCCAACTGTATTCTGAAGTGCGTGGAGAGTGTGGCCAGCAGGTCACGGGAGGTTCTCCCCCGTCTCTGCTCCACCCTGGTGAGGCCACATCTGGAGTATTGCATCCAGTTCTGGGCTCCACAGTGCAGAGACAGGGATCTGCTGGAGAGAGTTCAACAGAGCCTCAAAGAGGGAACTGAAGCTTTAAAGTGGATGTTAGGAAGAAGTTCTTTGCAGTGAGGGTGGTGAGACACTGGCACAGGTTGCCCAGGGAGGTTGTGGAGCACAGAAGCACCCAATGTGATCAAGAACATTCTGTGCTTCTGTGCTTCACAGCCTCCCTGGAGGTGTTCAAGGCCAGGCTGGATGAGGCCTTGAGAGACCTGTTCTAGTGGGAGGTGTCCCTACCTACGGCAGGGGCTTGGAACTGGCTGAGTTTTGAGGCCCCTTCTAACCTAAACTATTCTATAGTTCATTCCAAGGAAAAGATGAGGGGACTGGGGCTGGTTAGCCTGGAGAAGAGCAGCCTGAGAGGGCATCCAATGAATGCTGATTGATAGCTAAAGGGTGAGTGTCAGGAAGATGAAGATAGACTCTTATCAGTGGTGCCCAGTGACAAGACAGAGGGCAATGGACACAAGCTGGAACCCTGGAGGGAAAAAAAATCCTCACTTTGAGTGTGGCACAGCACTGGACCAGGCTGCCCAAAGAGATTGTGGAGTCTCTGGTCTGGAGAAATTCAGCCTGGGTGTGTTCCTGTGGGATGCACTCTGGATGATCCTGCTTTAAGCAGCAGGGGTTGGAGTGGATGATCTTCAGAGACCCCTTCCAGCTCTTACCACCACATGAGCTCTGCTGTCTTGCTGCAACCTCCTGGTATAAGGATAAACTCTAAGCAGAGGTAGCTTCTGCTTTAACTCCACTTTATCAAGAGCACACTTTCAAGTATGTACGACCATGTACATTCTCAACCCACCCTCCCTGCCGTGCTGTGCCCCTACCCTGCAGGGCCTCTCCACCAGCCCTGCCTGCAGAGCGGCTCTACACAGCAGGAAGCTCAGATGTTAGCTCTCCAGTTCGTGAGTGCTCAGCAGCAGCTGGCCAATGTGCTCCCCAGAATAATTCCCTTTCTCTGGAACTTCTGCCATGAGCCAGAACAATTTATATGCTGGAAGGCTCCCATTAGGCTCCAGTGCCACCTGAGCCTAGGAGCTGTTCAGTCCTACAGCAGGGGAGGAGCAGTTAACTGAGCCAGACTAGCTACAGCCCATGCTCACTGCCTGGGAACACCCAGCCTTCCTGGGCCTGGCATGAGGGGGAACCATGGAAGGTGTCCACGATGTGCTGCCTGCTCCCTGGACCAGGGAGGGCCCTGCCACAGTGCCCAGGGGCTGCTGGGAGCCTCCACACTCAGGTGGATCCCTGCTCCGAAGCCCGGAAGGGAGGAGAAGCAGCTGAAGAGACTGCGGTTGTTTGGTCTGGAGATGAGGAGGCTGAGAGGAGACCTCATTGCTCCCTGCAGCAGGAGAGAGGTGGGGGGTTGGTTTCTTTTCCCTAAGTATCAAGTGATAGGACAAAAGGAAATGACCTCGAGTTGCCCCAGGGGAGGTTTAGGTTGGACATCAGAAGAAACTTCTATACTGAAAGGGTTCTCAAAGCCTGTCACAGGCTGCTCAGGGAGATGGCTGAATGCCCATCGCTGGGGGTGTTTCAAGGAGGCAGAGATGCGGTGCTGAGGGCCTTGAGTTAGCGTCAGACTTGGTAGAGCAGAGTCGGAGTGACAGGACAGGTCCCGCCGCTAGAGGGCGCTGGGGCAGCAGACAGAGGAGTCCTGCACAGTTCCATGCGAGTCAAGGCGGCAGAGTCCACAGGCACATCCCCGCGTTGCCTCTCATACCGCCTCCTTGGATCCTGAATTCCCGGCTCCGAGTGAACCCCTTCCCTTCCATACCGGTGCTCGGAACGTACAGGCCCCTCTGGCCGCCTACTCCATGTTCCCTCCCCTACAGGTCCACTAAAATCAGGCTTTACACCTCTCTGGGTGCAGAGATGCATATTTATTGGCCTCTCCGGCTTGCACACTACCCTGAGAGTTCAGAGCTGAAGCTGTGTCCTGCTGCTCCTGGTTTCTGCTGCATTCAAAGGTCACTTATCATAGAACGAGGCAAGTTGGAAGAGAGCTCCAAGCTCAGCCAGCCCAGCCTAGCACCCAGCCCTGCCCAACCAACCAGACCATGGCACTAAGTGCCCCAGCCAGGCTTGGCTTCAACACCTCCAGCCACGGCCACTCCACCACCTCCCTGGGCAGCCCATTCCAATGCCAATCACTCTCTCTGCCAGCAACTTCCTCCTCACATCCAGCCTAGACCTGCCCTGCCACAGCTTGAGGCTGTGTCCCCTTCTTCTGCTGCTGGCTGCCTGGCAGCAGAGCCCAACCCCAGCTGGCTACAGCCTCCCTGCAGGGAGCTGCAGACAGCAATGAGCTCTGCCCTGAGCCTCCTCTGCTGCAGGCTGCACACCCCCAGCTCCCTCAGCCTCTCCTCACAGGGCTGTGCTCCAGGCCCCTCCCCAGCCTTGCTGCCCTTCTCTCAACACCTTCCAGCACCTCAACATCTCTCTGCAATGGAGGAGCCCACAACTGGACACAGCACTCCAGGGGTGGCCTGAGCAGTGCTGAGCACAGAACAGAAGGACTGCCCTGGTCCTGCTGCCCACACTGCTCCTGAGCCAGCCTGGGATGCCATTAGCTCTGCTGCCCACCTGGGCACACTTCTGGCTCACACTCAGCTACTATCTAGAAGCACCCCCAGGTAGGGAAAGACAAATGGGGAAGTTTCAGAAATGAGATGCAGAGATTCTTTGATAGCCACAGGTCACAAGGACCTGCCAAACCCAAGGACTGAGCTAACCCAAGGTGCCAGTCCAGTTTCCCGGTAAATTGGTACCTGCAGGGCTACCTCCTGCTGCTCGCTTTGCTCTCTCAAGTTCCGCACAGCAGCACCTTCATTTGTAGGGCCACACTCGCACTCTCCGCCCCATCACCCTGATGATATTAAAGGTCTTCTCCAGCCGAAACCATTCTCCGGCGCTGCACTCAAAGCCGGCCGGCCCTCATCCCGTGACAGCCGGCGGCCAGGCTGGCCCGGGGCCGCACTTCAAGCCGCCCCCGCTCCGCGCCGCCTGTCAGCGCCCTAAGCGTCCGCACCCGCTTTGAGCGGGCGGTGACGCAGCACGCCGACGGTGACGCAGCACGCCGACGGTGACGCAGCACGCCGACGGTGACGCAGCGCGGGGCGTGCTCAGGCCGCGCTGCCGGAGGTCCGCGCCGGAAGTGGCCGGGCAGAGCGGAGGGGCGGGGCGGGGCGGGGCGCGCCTCCGGGTGCCGCAGCATAACCCTTCCGGGCGGGGGCGGCCGCTGCCGGGCGGTTCCCGCGGCGGAGGCGCGACGGGATGGAGTGAAGCGCGACGGTAAGGAGCGGTGCGGTGGGCGGCGGCGGCGGGGCCGGCCCGGCCCGGGCCCTAACAGCTGTCTCTCCCCCTTCAGGACGGTGCGGGAGCAGCGGGGCCTCGCCTTTCTCAGACGGGCCGGGGCTATGCGAGGGCCGCGCTGCCGCCTGTCCTAGGCCCGGGCCGCGGTGGCGGCGGGCCCAGCGGGGGAGCGGCGAGAGGCTGCGGGGCCCGATGCGGGAGTACAAAGTGGTGGTGCTGGGCAGCGGGGGGGTGGGGAAGTCCGCCCTGACGGTGCAGTTCGTCACCGGGACCTTCATCGAGAAGTACGACCCTACCATCGAGGACTTCTACCGCAAGGAGATCGAGGTGGACTCGTCCCCTTCGGTGCTGGAGATCCTCGACACGGCGGGTACCGAGCAGTTCGCCTCCATGCGCGATCTCTACATCAAAAACGGTCAGGGCTTCATCCTCGTCTACAGCCTGGTCAACCAGCAGTCCTTCCAGGTAACCTCGCCCGGGCCCAGGGTGGGGGCGGCAGCTCGGTGGGGCGGGGAGATGGCTGGTCCCGGCGTCCCCTTTCCGGGCGCAGCCGCTCCCGGCCCGAGGAGGAAGTTTTCGGTTTAGCCGTATGCCTGTGTCTGAGCTCTTTTATCTCGGGAGGGGCAAAAGCTGAAATGCGCTGCTGGAAAACGCATTTGGCAGCCTCGTTTCCTGAGTGCTTGCTCTGCAGGTACTTCTCAGGGTGCCACCATTGTTAAATCCCGCGCAGTGGTGGAGAACAATGACCCACCCCCACTCCCCGGCAGACAGCTCTCGGCAGTCCCCTTCCATGAAGAAACCGCTCGATATTCAAATCGAGCCTTCCCCTTCCCTTTTCCTTACTTCTTGGCTTGGTTTTGAAGAGAGCCTTAGTGACCTGCACTTGAGGCTTCTTAAGTGAGCTGCTCTTTTGCACCCCCTCTCCCCAAAACGTGCACGCAGCGCTTTCACGGCGCGGGTGGTGTACTAGAGAGGAGAAGCAAACCGTATGTGGTAATGCAGGGGCCTGGGTTTCATTTCTGCTCTCTAAACTCTCCCTAAAAGTAGAGTGGGAATCCTTCAGTCAGTAACTCGTCGAAGGTGCCTCTGCTTTACTGGGGGGGGAAGGAGTGGATTTAGCAGCGCTGCGTGCATGCAGCTCGGGGATTTGCAACTAATGCCTTGGCTTCGGTTGCCGAGCTGGGAGTATTCCAGCTGCTCACCCCCGCTGAAGCAGTGCTTCTGCTGAGGCCTAGACCTTAAAGCAGAGGCCTTGAAACAGCTCCAGTACAGGCAGAAGAGACACTGTCTTTGGAAAGCAGCAGCGATGCCATTGGGGTGCATCTGCCTTTGCCGTTTGCGTGCCTGGGGACCGCCGAGTTAGTCCTCCAGCCTCTGCAGAGGCAATTCTTTTTGTCTGCCTGGGGCATACTTGCTCTGAAGCCCCTAGGGCTAAACCACTCCCTGCCGTTCTTTTGCACGGTAGTAACTTCAGACACTCGATTTGTTTTGTCTGGAGAGCTGCAGAAGAATTTGTAGGGCTCACTACTACTGGTAGGAACTGAAAGCACTCAGGGGGCAAAGGTTGACTCAGACTTTCAAGTGTAAACTCCCCTTGTGAGCTCAGCCTTGAGTAAACGCATCTCTAGGTCTAAACAAAACCTCTTTACAGCACCTAATTTGGGTACTTGCATCTGATGAAACGTGTTGCCAATGAATTATTCTAAGCCTTCCAGAAGTCAAAGGCTGTATTTAAGTTGCCAGATGTAAACTGAAGACAGGCTCCCTGCATGCTGGGGTCGTGCTGTGCTGCTGCTGCTGTTACAGCTTCTTTCACTTGAGACAGTTTCTAAGGCAGCTGAAACCAGCTCTCCAAGCAGCTCTACTGTAGGTTGTGTGCCTTGTGAGGAAAAGGCTGAGAGCCCTCAGGCTGTTGAGTCTGGAGAAGACTGAGAGGGGATCTGATTGATGTCTAAATATGAGGGCTGGGAGTCAGGAAGGAAGGGACAGAGACAGGCTCTGCTCACTTGCGTCCCAGGATAGGACGAGGAGCAGTGGATGGAACCTGCAGGAAGTTGTACCTCAACATGAGGAAGAACTTCTTGACTGTAAGGGTCCCAGAGCCCTGGCACAGGCTGCCCAGAGAGGCTGTGGAGTCTCTTTCTCTGGAGCCCTTCCAGCCCTGTCTGGATGTATTGTTGTGTGACCTGTGCTAGGCCTTGTTGAGGCAGGGGGGGTTGGACTGGGTGATCTCCAGAGATCACTTCCAACCCCTAACATCCTGTGATCTTCCTCCAGCTGAACCAAAAGTTGCTTCTTGGAGGACAATGGTTGCTTTCTGTTGTATATATGGAACCATCCTGTACTATGTGTGTGCTTAAATATCATTGCATATGAGTAGCAAACCTCCTCTGAGTTCTAGATCAGCTTGAATGTGCCTTTAAGAAGCCTTCTGATGTGTTTGGAACGCTCAGCTGCATGTGAGAGTTAGTAAAATGTGTCTCCAGTGCTTATGTAGCAATTTGATGTGATGGTTTCCATGCACTAACCAGTTGGATTGTTCAATCAGGACATCAAGCCCATGAGGGACCAGATTGTCCGGGTGAAGAGATACGAGAAGGTTCCTCTGATCCTAGTGGGGAATAAAGTGGATCTGGAGTCGGAGAGGGAGGTCCTATCTGCAGAAGGCAGAGCCCTGGCTCAGGAGTGGGGCTGCCCCTTCATGGAGACATCAGCCAAGAGCAAAACCATGGTGGATGAACTGTTTGCTGAGATTGTCAGACAAATGAACTATGCTTCCCTGCCTGAGAAACAAGATCAGTGTTGTACAACTTGCATCGTCCAGTGAGAGAAATCAAGGAAAACCTCAATCATGGCCATACAGAGCAGGTTGGTGGAACAGTCCTAACAAACTGAGGTGCAGAAGCATGGTAAAGGCTGAGGAAAAGGACAGGGAGCTTGAAATTAAGTAGCCTGACCTAGAGGTAGCGTGAGGGAAGTGGGAGCTTGTGCAGTTGGTTGACTCAAGTGGGCTTCTCGTGTAGCCAGGGCAGGCTGCATTTGCTTGCAGTGGTTTCACAGGGAGACACAGGAGGTGATCTCATCTGCACCTGCTTTGACTGTCAGTGCTGGGTTTGCCATTATACTGCCCTTAAAAGTGGTTTGTGGCTTTCCTTGTTGGCTGCAGTTGGTATCCGAATTCTTTCCAAGCGCCTGCCATTACCTTGCTCTGCAGTGGCACCAAATGCCCCAAGAGCTTTGCTGAGGGGACTGAGCTTGTTAGAAAAAGTGGTAGAGATACTGAATGTTCTGCCCTGTCAGTGGAGTAAGTCTGAAAGAATGACAGCATTAACCAGCTTGGAAGAGACCTTCAAGATTGAGTCCGACCTATCACCCAGCACCTTTTAATTAACTAACCCCTGGCACCCAGTGCCTCACGCAGCCTCCTTTCAAACACCACCAGGGATGGGGACTCCACCACCTCCCCAGGCAGCCCATTCCAATGCCAATCACTCTTGCTGTGGAGAACTTCTTCCTAACATCCAGCCTGAACCTGCCCTGGCACAGCTTGAGGCTGTGTCCTCTTGTTCTGTCCCTGGATGCCTGGCAGAAGAGCCCAACCCCAGCTGGCCACAGCCTCCTTTCAGGTAGCTGTAGAGAGAAGAAGCACCCCAAGTCGTGAGGAGTGGCATGAGGCCCACAGGCAGTAGCCAGGGGTGTGTGCAGAGTGATTTTCATTTCCCATCTCTAGAGCAGAGAACACTGCAAAATGGCTTCCCAGTGCAGGACTCTCTTCTTTCCCTGTGACTCATAAGAGGTGTGGCAAGAGTGTGGTGTTCAGAGGGGCCTCTCTAAAGCTTCCCCTCTCCAGGGTATTGCTTTTGAGTTTTCCTTTTTCCTGCTCCTAGCCCTTTGCACACTTGGTGAGCTTTTGCACTCCTGTTGTCTCCTGGTTGTGTGAGTCTGTGCTTCCCCTGCATCTTCTCATCCATCTGCAAGATGGTTTTGGTCTCCCCCCACTCCTGTTTCTCCTCACAGGCCTTGCAGGTCTGGTTTCACCACCAGCTTGAATCCATGTTGGTGAAATAACATCAGTGGTGTGCCCTGCGTGCAGCCAGTCACATCTTCACCTCTCCTGTGGGCCTGCCCTGGCAAGCCACTCAGTGCCACCTCTGAAAATCCAGGGAGAGGAACTGCCCCTATTGTCAGCTGCCCTGATAGGAATCACAGAATCATGTCAGGGGCTGGAAAGGGCCTCCAAAGGTCATCCAGTCCAACCCCCTTGCAGAGCAGGATCACCTGCTTGGGCTCTGTCTGCTGCCTTAGTAACTCTTGCTTGACTCAAAGGAGCTGTCTGTGTCTGGGTGACAAAGAGGGAAAATAGGTTATTAGTGGGAGCTTTGAGCTTTGATCTTGAGGGCAAGGCCAGAGAGTGAAGTCTCAAGGCTTGGCTTTGAGATTGTTATCAAGTGCTTTGTGAATGTAGAATTGTAGGTGCTCCTGACCCTGGCACTGTGGTTCTGAAGATAATCCATGATGACTTTGTCTCCAGCTCTGTGAACTACCAAAAGGCTGCACTCACCCTGTGAGAGGGGAGCTGAGCAGGGACCAAAGTGCTGGGGTTGGAGCAGAGGGAAATATAAATCTTTCCTTGTGCACTCAGCCCTGATACTTGCAGTGCCTTACAGGAGTAAATCAAAGGTATCACTGCTTCAATTGACTGCTCACAGGGTTAATGAGGATCTTCACTGCCTCCAGCTCTGGAGCCCTCAGCACAAGAAGGACACAGACCTGATGGTCCAGAGGAGGGCCAGGAAAATGATCAGGGGTTTGAAGCAGCTCTGCTATGGGGACAGGCTGAGGGAGCTGGGGGTGTGCAGCCTGGAGAAGGGAAGGTTCCAGGGAGACCTCAAAGCTGCTTTCCAGTACCTGAAGGGCCTCCAAGACAGCTGCAGAGGGACTGTTCCCAAAGGCCTGCAGGGACAGGCTGAGGGCAGTGGTTTGAAATGAGAGCAGAGCAGATTAAGATTGGATGTGAGGAACAAGTTCTGCACCAGGAGGCTGCTGGAACACTGCAACAGGTTGCCCAGGGAGGTGGTTGAGGCTGCATGCCTGGAGATATTCAGAGTGAGGCTGGACAGGGCTGTGGGCAACCTGCTGGAGCAGAGATGCAGGGGGTTGGACTGGGTAACCTTTGGAGATCCCTTCCAACCCGATTCTGTGAGCTTGAGACACAGTAAGGCAAAGCTTCAGCTAGTTCTAAGGCAGTTTTACAGCTGAGTGTATCTGAACTTGAAATATCATGGCCAAGGTTGCAGCAATGCCCTGGCTTGCTTCTGCAGGCTGCTTCCTTCAGCCCTGGCCAGATCAGTTCCTTTATCTGTGAAATGTGCACTTCCTGAGTTGATTACTTCTGAGGGAGGCTTCCTTGTGACCTGGCTAGGTGGGATTCCAAGCACCCCCTGTCCTCTGCTTCCATTTCACCTTTTAGATTGAACTTGACATGTAAGGGTTAGGGTGAAGTGGAACCAGGGGCAGGGGTTCCTTTGAATCCTAACTTATGCCCAGATTTACTGAGCTCCCTAAGCAAAGCATCATCTCTCTTCAGAGGAAACCTCTGTATTGCATCTTTGTGATCTCTGGAGAGGACCCTAAGCTTGTGCAGGCTCCTGAAGGAGAGATTCCCTGTCCTTCACCCTGCCAGGCTCATTAATGTCACAGCAAAATACTTCCTTGCTTCTAGGAGATGCTGCTTTTGCCCAGTGTAATCTTGCCACCTGTGCCAACCAAGCCTGCCCTTCCTAAGCAGCTTCCTCTTCGGATCTTAACAGTGTCTGGAACTGCCTTTACTCCTCTGGCTCTTCACAGCCTTCAAGCTCTCTGCTTTTTCTTTCAGCCTCACACTTCTGGGATATTTTCTTCCTGGCTCCCACTCTGTCCTTGCTCTTTGAGGTGTAGGATCTCATTATCTTCATGATAAGGCTTTGCTGCCTGCTAATTTCTGTCTGATGTGCTCTAGTGTAGGAGGGCTGCTGATGGTGATAGCTGTAATCAGCTCTGGGATTCTTCTGCTTCTCTGTGATCCAGGGAACAACTGCTGCTTCTCAGACATCTGCTTCAGCAGTGACCCTTCCTAGCTACAGTGAAGCTCAGGAACTGGAAGTAGCTGTGAAAACCCACGGGTAGGAAGTGGGCTTCAGTTACAGCTCTGTCCTCCTGTGATGGCTGAGTTCTGCTGCCTACCTATGCCTGGGAGGAGTCTTAGCTCTGGGTCAGTTCAGAATGAAGTATGCAGGAGCAGTTTGTATCTCTGCAGCTCTGACAGAAACCAAAGGGAGGTGGATTTTACCCAGCTGGTTTTGTCTGAGGCTGTTTCAGTGTCAGTTTTAACTGGCAGGTACCACTCACCTCCTTTTGGTACTTAGAACCATAGAATTGTTTCACTTGGGAAAACCCTGCAAGATGGAGGCCAACCCAGTCAAAGGGGACCTCTGAGATCTTCCAGTCCAACCCTCAACCCAACCCCTGAGTGGCCACAGGTTTCTGGAACACCTCCAGGCATGGGGACTCCACTGCCTCCCTGGGCAGCCTCTGCCAATCCCTGACCACACTTGCACCAAAGACATTTCTCCTCATCTCCAATTTAACCCTCCTTTGGCATAATTCCAGGACATTCCAAGGCTTTGAGGAGACCTTATAGTGGCCTTCCAGCATCTGAAGGGGATCCACAAGAGAGCTGGGGAGGGACTACTGACAAGGGCTTGTAATGACAGAAGGAGGGGGAATGGGTTTGAAGTGGCAGAGGGGAGATTGAAAGTGGATGTTAGGAAGAAGTTGTTTGCAGTGAGGGTGGTGAGACACTGGCACAGGTTGAGGGTGGTGAGAGACTGGCACAGGTTGCACAGGGAGGTTGTGGAGCACAGAAGCACAGACTGTGATCTTTGATCACATTGGGTGCTTCTGTGCTCCACAACCTCCCTGGAGGTGTTCAAGGGCAGGTTAGATGAGGTCTTGAGTGACCTGTTCTAGTGGGAGGTGTCCCTGCCTATGGCAGGGGGTTGGAGCTGGCTGATCCTTGAGGTGCCTTCCAACCTAAACCATTCTATTTCCTCTCCTAGCAGCTGACACTAGGGGAAGAGCCCAACCCCCACCTCACTTCGACCTCCTTTCAGGGAGCAAAGAGATCTGTTCTCAGCCTCCTCTTCTCCACACTAAACACCTCCCATCCCTCAGCTGCTCCTCCCCATCCCTGTTGTCCATCCCCTGCCTGTCTCTGGCTGTATCTCTTCAGGAGGCTGTGAAGTGTGATGTTGTGTAGGTTCTTCCATGTTGCTTCAGAGGAGCACTCACTTAAATTACTGCTCCAGTCAGCCCCCTGGGGTGAAACGAGAGATGGAGCAGAACTATCATAGGGATAACCTAGAGCTCAACTTAAACAGTGTGCCCTGTTCTTGCATACTCTTCATCCCTTTCCCCTTCCTGCTTCTGCAGTGCTCTTCTGCAGTGCTGAGACTTCCAGGGGCTCTTCTCTTGACTTCTCAGGCTGACAGTGTTAAGCCTTTAAAATCTGTCACTCCTGCAGTGCTGGGGTGTTACAAGCTTGCTCTAGAGATACTGATTGTAGAGTCATGGAATGGCTTGGGCTGGAAGGGACCTCTACCTGTCACCTGTGCAAGCCCCCTGCACTCAGCAGGGACATCCTTCCTCTAGAGGCCCTGTCCAGCCTCACCTTGAATACCTCCAGGGCTGAGGCCTCAACCAAGTCCCTGGACACCCTGCTGCAGTGTTCAAGCATGCTCCTGGTGCTGAACTTGTTCCTCACATCCAATCTTAATCTGCTCTGCTCTAATTTAAAATCATATTGGGAACAACTGAGTGCTGGGGTGAAAGATTGGTGAGTGACTTCCATCCTCTCCATTCATGACTGTCTGATACTACCAAGTGCTGAAGGAGTGACTGTAGGGCTGAAACCTGACAGTCCTCTGGTCTGTGTGGCTGTGCCCCAGAGAGCTTTGTCATAGAATCACAGCATCAGGCAGGTTGGAAGAGAGCTCCAAGCTCAGCCAGCCCAACCTAGCACCCAGCCCTGCCCAACCAACCAGACCATGGCACTAAGTGCCCCAGCCAGGCTTGGCTTCAACACCTCCAGCCACGGCCACTCCACCACCTCCCTGGGCAGCCCATTCCAATGCCAATCACTCTCTCTGCCAGCAACTTCCTCCTCACATCCAGCCTAGACCTGCCCTGCCACAGCTTCAGGCTGTGTCCCCTTCTTCTGCTGCTGGCTGCCTGGCAGCAGAGCCCAACCCCAGCTGGCTACAGCCTCCCTGCAGGGAGCTGCAGACAGCAATGAGCTCTGCCCTGAGCCTCCTCTGCTGCAGGCTGCACACCCCCAGCTCCCTCAGCCTCTCCTCACAGGGCTGTGCTCCAGGCCCCTCCCCAGCCTTGCTGCCCTTCTCTCAACACCTTCCAGCACCTCAACATCTCTCTGCAATGGAGGAGCCCAGAACTGGACACAGCACTCCAGGGGTGGCCTGAGCAGTGCTGAGCACAGGGGCAGAAGAACCTCCCTTGTCCTGCTGCCCACACTGCTCCTGAGCCAGCCCAGGATGTCATTGGCTCTGCTGCCCACCTGGGCACTGCTGCCTCCTCTTCAGCTCCTCTCTCCCAGCACCCCCAGCTCCCTCCCTGCCTGGCTGCTCTCAGCCACTCTGGCCCCAGCCTGTAGTGCAGCTTGGGGTTGTTGTGGCCAAAGTGTAGAACCCTGCCCTTGGCCTTGTTCAGTCTCATCCCCTTGGCCTCTGCCCACCCATGTAGCCTGGCCAGGTCCCTCTGCAGGGCTCTGCTACCCTCCAACAGCTCCACAGCTGCTCCTAGCTTGGTGTCATCTGCAAACTCACTGATTGTCCTACTAGATTGCACTAGATCAGGTTGCTCAGAGCCTCATCCAGCCTGGCCTTAAACCCCTCCAGTGATGAGGCTTCCACCACCTCCCTGGGCAACCCATTCCATGCTCTCACCAGCCTCATGCTGAAGAACTTCTTAACATCCAGTCTGAATCTCCCCATTTCCAGCTTTGTTCCATTCCCCCCAGTTGTATCCTTAAATGACAGCCTAAAATGTCCTTCCTCAGCCTCTTGTAGGCCTTAGAGTGCCAGAGTGCTGCAGCACACTGCTGATGCAGGGGGAAGCAGCAGCTGGAAGGAAGTCTTGGAATCATAGAGTGGTTTTAGCTGGAAGAGACCTTTATGGTCATTGAGTCCAACCATGAACCAAACACTGCCAAGCACTGCCCCTCAGTGCTGCATCTGCATGGCTTTGAAATGGCTTCAGGGAGTGGGGACTCCTCCACTGCCCTGGCAACCTGGGCCAGGCCTTGACATCCCTCAAGGGGAAGAAATTCCTCCTCATGGCTCAACTCACTTGAGGCCATTTCCTCTTGTCCTGTCACTTGTTCCTTGGGAGGAGAGACCAACCCCCACCTGGCTGCAGCAGCCTTGCAGGAAGATGTAGAGAGCCAGAAGGCCTCTCTCAGCCTTCAGGCTCTGCAGCCTGGAGAAGAGAAGGCTTCCAGGAGACTTTGGAGTGGCCTTCCAGGATCTGAAGGTGGCTACAGGAGAGCTGGGGAGTGACTATTGACAAGGGCTTGTAATGACAGAAGGAGGAGGAATGGGTTTGAAGTGGCAGAGGGGAGATTGAAAGTGGATGTTAGGAAGAAGTTCTTTGAAGTGAGGGTGGTGAGAGACTGGCACAGGTTGAGGGTGGTGAGACACTGGCACAGGTTGCACAGGGAGGTTGTGGAGCACAGAATGTGATCAAAGATCCCATTCTGTGCTTCTGTGCTCCACAACCTCCCTGGAGGTGTTCAAGGCCAGGCTGGATGAGACCTTGAGCAGCCTGTTCTAGTGGGAGGTGTCCCTGCCTGTGGCAGGGGGTTGGAGCTGGATGATCCTTCAGGTCCCTTCCAACCTAAACCATTCTGTGATTCTTTTCTGCAGGTCCTTCAACCACTTCAGAAGTTCTCAGGGCCCTCCTGCCCCTTTCTGTCCAGGCCTTCCTTCTCTGGAGCCTGTCTTTCTCTGCATAGGCTCCAGCAGCTCAGTGCTGGCACAGTGGGAAATGTAAGGCCCTGATTCCTACAAAGAAATGACTTCAGGAGCAGAGAGGACTCCTCAGAATCCCTGGAAGGGCAGGCCTCAAGCTTACTGAAGTCCATGCATGTGCAGGGGAAGGACAGGACAGGTTTCTGTGGACTTGGAGCTTTGACTGAGGCTTCTAAGATATCTCTGCAGATAAATCCTGTGTAGTCCAAGTTCTGAGGAGCACAAAGATGTGCTGGTCCCATCAGTAGCACTGCTTGCATGTGCATGTCTGACTGGGAGCAGGGCCATGCACTTCTGTCCTTGCTGAGCCGAAGGGATGGCTGCTAAGGGGGTTGTTTTGTAGTAGTAATGTAGAGATGTTCTGCTTAGACCCTACCTGCAGCACTGCCTCCAGTGCTGGGGAGCCCTGCACAAGGACATGGAACTGCTGGAGTGGGTCCAGAGGAGACAAGAAAGATGCTTAGAGGGCTGCAGAACCTCTGCTATGGGCACAGGTTGGGAGAGTTTGGGCTGTTGAGCCTGGAGAAGAGAAGGCTGCAGGGAGACCTTAGAGCAGCCTTGCAGTGCTGAAGGGGCTGCAGGAGAGCTGGGGAGGGACTTGTGACAAGGACTGTGGCTGTAGAGAACTGCAATTTCCTGGCTCTGTCTGGTCTCTAGAAACAATTTAGTGCCTCACAGGGGCAGCTGCTGCAAAGCTCATAGCAGGCTTAGGGGAGACCTTGTTAACGTGGACCAGGACATGCAGGGTGGTTGCCAGGAGGATGCAGACTCCTTTGCACAAGCAGTGCCATGGAGCAGACAAGGGATGCTGGGGACAACTTACTGCTGGGGACCTTCCCATTGGGCTCCAGAAGGAAATGATCACCATGAGAACAGTCAGAGCCTGGAATCATCTCCCAAAGGAAGCAGTGGAGTGCCCTGCACTGGGCATTTTAAGGCTCAGCTTGCCAGGGTGCTGGGGCAGCTCCCTGCAGCTGCACTGTCACCTGGAGAGGTTGGAGCAGATGATCCCTGGGGTCCCTTCCCACCTGGCAGTCTGAGATTCTGTGAGTGTGTTACCTGCTGGCCTCTTGTATTAGCAAGGCTGACCTGGAGCCAGCGATGTGCCCTTGGGGCCAAGAAGGCCAAGGGCATCCTGGGGTGCATTAGAAGGGCTGTGGTGAGTAGGTCAGAATGCTTCTCCTGCCCCTCTGCTCTGCCCTGCTGAGGCCACAGCTGGAATGCTATGTCCAGTTCTGGGGCCACTGGGTCAAGAAGAAACTCAGAGAACTGCTTGAGAGACCCCAGCCCAGAGCCCCCCAAGCTGCTGCAGGCAGTGAACAGCTCCTGTGAGGCCAGGCTGAGGGAGCTGGGGCTGGCAGCAGAGGAGCCTGAGGGCTGCCCTCAGTGCTGTGCTAAAGATGTGCAGGGCAGTGTCCCAAGGACCTCATTGCTGTCTGCAGCTCCCTGAAGGGAGGCTGTAGCCAGCTGGGGTTGGGCTCTGCTGCCAGGCAGCCAGCAACAGAAGGAGGGAACACAGCCTGAAGCTGTGGCAGGGCAGGTCTAGGCTGGATGTGAGGAGGAAGTTCCTGTCAGAGAGAGCGATTGGCATTGGAATGGGCTGCCCAGGGAGGTGGTGGAGTTGCTGTGGCTGGAGGTGTTGAAGCCAAGCCTGGCTGGGGCACTTAGTGCCATGGTCTGGTTGGTTGGGCAGGGCTGGGTGCTAGGTTGGGCTGGCTGAGCCTGGAGCTCTCTTCCAATCTGGCTGATTCTGTGATTCTAAGATGATCAGAGGTCTGGAGTACCTTGGTCTGGTTGGTTGGGCAGGGCTGGGTGCATGGATAGGGCTGGCCTGGATGGTCTTGGTTGGGTAGGTTGGACTGGGTGGATAGGTTGGACTGGAAGATCTTGGAGGTCTCTTCCAACCTGGTTGATTCCATAATGCAGCCAGGCTCTGCCCAGGGGTGGCCAAGGGCAGCACAAGGGGCACTGGGTGCCAGCTGGAGCAGCGGAGGTGCCAGGGCAACAGGAGGGGAAACTTAGTCAGTGTGAGGGTGCTGGAGGCCTGGAGCAGGCTGCCCAGAGAGGCTGTGGAGTCTCCCTTCTCTGCAGGCTTTCTAACCCCCTCTGAATGTGTTTCTGGGTGCCCCTGCTCTGGCAGGGGCTTGGACTTGATCTCCAGAGGCCCCTTCCAGCCCGTAGCGTTCTGTGCTCAGCAGAACTAGAGTTGAGCTCCAGCCTGCTGCTGTGCAAGGCAGTGCTTTGGAGCTCAGCCTTAACCAAGCAGCTGCTCCCCGCTGTGGCAGCAGCAAAGCTGCCCTTTGCCTGTGTGTTGAATGTGGCTCTGACGAATTCTTCTGTTTGCATTTTGCAGATAAAACTCAGAGGAAACTTGCACAGATGCTGCTTTGGAGAACTTTCAGCCCAGGTTGCAGAGCTGAGCCTTGGTAAACCTGTCTCTATTACAGCACATTTGCCATCCATCTAAGTGCATCCTAAGGTCGGTGGCCTGCAGGATCCACACACCTTAACCAGAATGCTTAGCATGTTTACCACCAGTTTCAAGAGCTGTTCTTTCTCTGTCAGTCCTTTTCTAGCTTTCTAAGTTCATCTACTGGCTAATATGCAAGAGTTCCTATTTTTTTCTGTGTGTGTTTCCTTTTGGTTTCCTCTTTAGTTCTTCTCTCCTATTTTTTAATACTTTGAATTGATTTCTTCAATCAGATTTTTTTTTTTGAACTTTGTATTTATTAAATACTTAAACTCAGTATTACCTACTCAATGCCTTTTAAAGACAAAAAAAAAGAGAAGAAGAAGAAGAAGAAGAGTTTTAATGGAGAATAAATTGAGCCTTAAAAGAAATGGTTACTTCTCTCTATTACCTCGCAGCAGTGCTTATTTCTCCTTGCTAAAGTTTCCTCCTCCAATGTAGTTGGTCAGCATTTGAGACTTGTTTACATGTGACAGTGTCATGCCAAGATACTGAGGGCACCTTTCTTGTATGGATGTAGTATCCCTTTTCTTGGCCAACACAGCAGCTGGGATTCTGGCCTTTGTAAGCTGGGTCCAGTTTGACCCCGAGGGATGCAGAAAGCCTCCAGCTGCTTTGCTTCTTGGGCTCTTGCAGTTGGGTTTCCTAAACTCCACTCGAGCAACACAATGGCAATTGTAGCATGGGGGAGGGGGCGGAAATGGCAGCACACTTCGGTTTTGTTTCCTTCTACTGACTTACCAAACTTGCTTGTTTACAAACTTAGCTCCTTTCTGCCTTTTGAAAAGGGATAATTTGTCCTTCAGAACCGAGCTGGCTCGGCCAGCTCCGCTTTGCCTGGCACATGGAGACACCCAGCAGACCTCTGCACATGGAAATCTAATGCAAATAAAATCACTTTACAGGTTTGGGGTTATTTTTTTTTCCTCTAGTTCCTAATATTTGTCTTTCTGAATAACATTTGAAAGCAATATTTGTTCAAGTTGGGGTTTGGATATTTGGGTGTTGGGGGGGGGGAGGGAGGGAGGTTTCTTCCTTGCACTGTCACAAATTGCTTTTAGTTGTTGTTGTCGTTGTGGTTTCTTTTCATCATTGTTGGTCGTTTGTACTTCTTTTTCCTTCCCCCCAATAAAACAAATTTCACTATTTAGAGCCAANGCGGGGGGGGGGGGGGGGGGGGGGGGGGGGGGGGGGGGGGGGCGGGAGCGAGGTGCGGGGGAGGAAACCCAGCAGGTTTCAGTGTGCTTTTAAACAAGCCATTGCCTTCCTTATTGTTTACCTGAGCAACTCTCTGAATACTTGAAATAAACCAAACCACAACTGTAACAATAACACAGGTAGAGAAGATGTGCAAAAGAGCAGAGGGAAGCTTTGGTGTTGGTTGCTGTTGGTTGGTGTCCACTTTGACCATGAGAGCTTGTTCTAAGCGGTGGTTTCAGGCCTGGAATTTGGTTTGGGGTTTGGCAGAAGCTGAGTACCTGTAGCTCACCTACTGCAGGGTTGGTTGTAGTGGGGTTTTTTTAGGAGCCCAGCTTTAGTCATTTGAACATGCTTCTAGAAATGGACTTTTTTTATGGGGTGTGGGTTGGGTTTGGTTTTTTTTTAACCTTGTAATAGCTTTGAATAACTTGGAGCAAAGTCATGGGTGTGAGGTGAAAGCAGCTGAAAGCACTCAGCAGTTGTACCGTGGATGATGGCATTTCGACCAATAAAAGCTCACCAGTACAGCATCTCAACACTGATGTCTTTTATTGGGCTGGCTTGGCACTGCTGCTGGCAGAAAGAAAGAGCCTGAGGCTGCATTCAGTGGTGAATTGCAGTCCTGAAATGAAGAGGGCACCAGGAGGGGTTCTGCCTGGGTATTCAAACACCTGACTTTGATTTGCTTTGTCCTCCCTGGGGGGGTTACTTGAATTTTATTTTGTATTCCCTCCACACATTGTCTATACAAACCTGAGCAGGCTGAGGCTGCTGCTTGGGGTCAGCCTCCTGAGCAGGCTGAGGCTGCTGCTTGGGGGTCAGCCTTAGTATCAACATTAAACCAAACCTTGAATTCAGAGGAGGGGGCTTGGGGGGGTTTCAAGTGGTGGTTATTGAGCTTTGTGGGGTTTTTTGATAGGTTGTAAGAAAGTAATTGGAGAATAAAAGAGTTAAGAATCTTGGGAAGAAAAGAAATGGGATTAAAACCTTGGGAAGGAAAAGGTCATTGGTAAAGGTTTGGGGATTGACAAAGTGATTGGCCAAGACTTTGGTATTCCAAGTGGTGATTGGCCATGATTTGGGGATTTAAGAGGTTAAGATTTGGGGATTTTAGAAGTGGTCAGTGTATTTGGATGTAAAAAGGGGCCAGGAGTTTGGGATTAAAAGCAAGGTTGATCAAGATTTTGGGATGAAAGTGATTGGCAAAGATTTTTGGGATTCCAAAAGTGCTTGGCAAAGATCTTGGGATTCAAAAAAAAAGATAAGATTTGGGGGGGGGAT
>WAAF01014756.1:86362-98142 GCA_013400475.1 Tricholaema leucomelas | reverse complement strand
GGGGGAGGGAATAAAATGGGGAGAGGCCAAGATTGGGGGAGGGAATAAAATGGGGAGAGGCCAAGGTGGGGGGGGATTAAAGTAGGGAGAGGCCAAGATCTTAGTTTTCTTTTGTGTGTGGGGCAGGAAAAAATTGGTTCCTATTAATCAGTGATTGATTCCTAGGGGTAGTTACCAAACCAGTTCATTGTCACTGACCTCAGCACAGACAAAAGGAAATAAAAATATGAGGGAAGGAGGAGAAAGGAAAAAATAAAGGAGGGAAANAAAAGGGGGGGAAAAAAAGGAAAAAAATGGAAAAAAGGAAGGGGGGAAGGAAAAAAGGGGAAAAAGGAAGGGGGGTAAAAAGAAGGGGAGGGAACGAAGGAAAAAAAGAAGGGAAAGGAAAATGAAAAGGGAAAAAATGAGGGAAAAAAAAAAGGGGGGGAAAAAAAAGGAAAAAAAGTGCAAGTTGAAGTGGCTTAGACTGAGAGGCCTGGGAAATAAAGAGAGATGGCTTCTTCAGCACACTTTTTTTTGGGGGGGAAAGGGCCCAAGAGTTACTTTAGGCTCCCTGAGTAGAGTGCGTGTGGAGTTGCTCATTAGAGTAAGAGGCTGCTGCTAAGCGCAGGGGGATTGTGCTGTGGCGTCTGCTGAGCAGCTGTTCGGGTGCCTGCAGCAGGGCTCTGTCAAGGACAGTGCCTGACCTCCCGCCCTCCATCCACTGTGCTGGAGCTCTGTCGGTGGTAGGTGACTCCTGGAATGACAAGTGCAGGGCAAACACAGCCCCACACACCCCCAGAACAAGTCCCTGGAATGCTTCGTTTCAAAAACACAACCATAAAAGAGGTTTTTTGTTTTGCAGGGGAGCTCCTTCCTGTCATGTTTGTAAGCCAACCCTCACAGCCCACCTCTGTGTACCTGTTGTAATAAACCAGATCCCTGTATGACCAGCCTGGCCTCTGCCTCTCTCTTCACTGCCTGCTGCTCCTGCTGCTGCCTCTTCCTCTTTGGGGTTTTTTCATCTTTTCCTTGGCTTTTTGGGTTTTTTTTTCCCCCTCCTGCTCTAAATCCATTAACTGCATCCCAGGCACAAACCCAGGCTGGGTGCAGAGGGAGCTGAGAGCAGCCCTGCACAAAGAGCTTTGGGGGTGCTGGGTGCTGAGCAGCTGCCAGCAGCCAGCAGTGCCCTCCTGCAGCCCAGCAGGCAGCTGAGTGCTGGCTGCAGCCAGAGCAGTGTGGGCAGCAGGGCAAGAGAGGGGATTGTGCCCCTGGGCTCTGCTCTGCTCAGACCTCACCTCCAACCCTGCCTCCAGCACTGCTGTCCCCAGCAGAAGGAGGGCACAGAGCTGCTGGAGAGAGGCCAGAGGAGGCCACAAAGATGCTGCCAGGGCTGGAGCACACCCAGCAGGGACAAGGACCTGAGGGTCCAGAGGAGGCCACCAAGGCTACAGGTTGGGGCCAGAGTGGCTGAGAGCAGGCAGGCAGAGAGGGAGCTGGGGGTGCTGGGAGAGAGGAGCTGCAGAGGAGGCAGCAGTGCCCAGGTGGGCAGCAGAGCCAATGGCATCCTGGGCTGGCTCAGGAGCAGTGTGGGCAGCAGGACAAGGGAGGTTCTTCTGCCCCTGTGCTCAGCACTGCTCAGGCCACCCCTGGAGTGCTGTGTCCAGTTCTGGGCTCCTCCATTGCAGAGAGATGTTGAGGTGCTGGAAGGTGTTGAGAGAAGGGCAGCAAGGCTGGGGAGGGGCCTGGAGCACAGCCCTGTGAGGAGAGGCTGAGGGAGCTGGGGGTGTGCAGCCTGCAGCAGAGGAGGCTCAGGGCAGAGCTCATTGCTGTCTGCAGCTCCCTGCAGGGAGGCTGTAGCCAGCTGGGGTTGGGCTCTGCTGCCAGGCAGCCAGCAACAGAAGAAGGGGACACAGCCTCAAGCTGTGGCAGGGCAGGTCTAGGCTGGATGTGAGGAGGAAGTTGCTGGCAGAGAGAGTGATTGGCATTGGAATGGGCTGCCCAGGGAGGTGGTGGAGTGGCCGTGGCTGGAGGTGTTGAAGCCAAGCCTGGCTGGGGCACTTAGTGCCATGGTCTGGTTGGTTGGGCAGGGCTGGGTGCTAGGTTGGGCTGGCTGAGCCTGGAGCTCTCTTCCAACCTGCCTGATGCTATGATTCTAAGATGATCAGAGGTCTGGAGTACCTCTGCTGCAAGGACAGGCTGGGAGAGTTGGGGCTGTTCAGCCTGCAGAAGAGAAGGCTCCAGGGAGACCTTACAGCAGCCTTCCAGTACCTGAAGGGGCTACAAGCAAGCTGCAGAGGAAATGTTGGCAAAGCCGTGCAGGGACAGGACAAGAGAAGTGGTTTAGAACAAGAGCAGAGCAAATTGAGATTGGATGTGAGGAACAAGTTCTGCATCAGGAGGCTGCTGCAGCGCTACAACAGGTTGCCCAGGGAAGTAGTTGTAAATAAAGGTGAGGCTGGACAGGGCTGTGAGCAGCCTGCTCTAGTGGAGGATGTCCTTGCTGAGTGCAGGGGGGTTGACTGGGTGACCTTTGGAGGTCACTTCCATGCCAGACCGTTCCATGACTCTGCCTCAGGCCACTGCCTGTCAGAAGTCCTGGTGCTGAGAGTGAGCTCAGCTGCTGCTGTACCAAGAAGTGAGCAGCAGCCTTGGTAAGGCAGGGGTGAGAGCACCGTGGTGCTCCCGGCCGGGCTGTGCTCTCACACCATGCTCTCACCCCTGCCTTACCAAGGGCAGGGGATAGCTCAGAGAGCTCCCAGCACCCCACTGCCCCTGTGGTAACTACCCCTGCAAGAGGTAACTGCAGCACAGCCCAGAGGACTCTTCCCCCTCCTTCGCTGCTCCCTGGCAGCACGGGTGCCACGTTTGGTGCACAGCTGAGGAGGGCAGAGGTAGCAAGCACCAAGTGCACGACCCCCCGGGGGAAGCACAGCAGCCACCCTGCGTGGGTGGAGGGTGAAGTGCTGGCCACAGCTCTGCGCTCTGCTCGCACCTGCCCTTAAGAGGCTGGGCTGGACTTGCAGGTGGAAGCTGAGTGGAAGTGTCTCTCCTCGATGGAAATGGAGTGTGGCTCCTCGAACGAGCTGCTGGAGTGACCTCTGCCGACAGGCGCAGCGGAGCTGCTGCCGGCTGGCTCTGCTGGGAGGCTCCTCGGTGAGTCCCAGCTGGGGGAACTCTGTCTGGAGCTACCACAGCCTTCCGGAGCGCTCCAAATTCCTTTCTTCTTCCCCCCCACCCCAGTGAGGCTTTGAATGGGGAGAAGAAGATGTGAAAACTGCTTCCCCACTCCTGCCCTGCAGGCTTGAAGGGTAACAGCAGGAGGCCTTTCCACATGTGTGCTGACCCGTGTGGGACCCCACGCTGCAGCCGGGCTGGTGCTGCACCCAGGATAAAACGGCAAAGGGACACTTGTCTAGAAGAGCTTAAACAGGGCAAGGGAGAAGGTGAAGAGATTCCTGCCTTGAGAGTTCCCACCTGGACAGAGCTCCCGACAGGACAGGTTGCTGCTGTGACAGAATTCCTGTTTTGGACCCATCCCTGCCTTTGGATGGCTCCTACCTTCTCACATGGCTCTGGGTTTTACTCCATCCTTGTCTTTGGGCAGCTCTCTCCACTTTTGCACCACTCTGTGCAAACTTGCAGGCTTGGCAGGCCCTGGGGTCCCTCAGAGAGCTGCTGGCAGCACCCAGACCTTGCAGTTTGGCTGCTGAGGCAGCGTCACTTCCACGAATCCCTGCCTTGTGGCAGCTGTGTCCAGAGACATTTCTGAGCTTGGCAGCTTTGCCACTGGCCTTGGGCTTCTGCTTCTGGATCCAGACTGTTGGATATTGCCTGCAGCATCAGGAGGCAGCAGAGCAGAGGAATCCAGCAAGGGATCACTGCCCAATGCCTACCTCAGCTCTGTGAGCAAAGCCTACTGCTGCCTTAACTCTGCTCAGCCTGGCTGAGAGTGGGGTGAAGCTGTGCTTGTAGCTTAGCCTTTTCCATTGCCTGACTTCCTAAGCCTCTAGATTTGTCCATAACATCCTCTTGACGAATTCCTGTTCGAGCTGAATCTGTAAATAAACCTGAACTAGTGCTGGATATAGGTCAGGAAAACAAAAGCATTCTCTGATTACAATTCCTGACATTATTCCCCTGCCTCCATGACACACAGCTCCAGGCAAGCTCTAGCAAGAGAGGAGGAGGTAGTGCCCAGCAACGTGCTCTGTAGAAGTGCAGTGATGTGGCTCTTGGGCCAGCTCCATACAGCTGTGAGGAGCAGAGAAGGTGGACTTGCAGCTCTTAAGTCAGCACCAACCTGCAGTTCCAAGCCCAGGTCCTGCCTGTAGTAGTTTGTTGGTGCTGCTGAGGGCAGCATTTAGCTTATGATTGCTTGGGTGGCACTGGAGAGCCGCCGAGGTGCTGAGGGGACTGGAACATCTGCCTTAGAGGAGAGGCTGAGACCTGAAGCTGTCTGACCTGAAGGAGACTGAGAGGGGATCTCATCAATGCTGATCAAGAGCTAAAGGGTGAGCATAAGGAGGGTGGAGCCAGGCTCTTCATGGTGGTGTCAGTGACAGGACAAGGAGCATTGGAATCATGGAACCAGAGAATCATAGAACCGGTCAGGGTTGGAAGGGGCCACAAGGATCATGTAATTCCGACCCCCCTGCCATGGGCAGGGACATCTCACACTAGATCAGGCTGCCCAGAGCCTCATCCAGCCTGGCCTTAAACACCTCCAGGCATGAGGCTTCCACCACCTCCTTGGGCAACCCATTCCAGGCTCTCACCACCCTCATGCTGAAGAACTTCCTAACATCCAGGCTGAATCTCCCCATTTCCAGCTTTGCTCCATCCCCCCAGTCCTATCGCTCCCTGACAGCCTAAAAAGTCCCTCCCCAGCTTTTTTGTAGCCGCCTTAAGGACACGAAGAGGGACACAGGAGGTTCCATGTAAACATAAGGGAAAACAATCTTCACTATGAGGGTGGCAGAGCCCTGGAGCAGGCTGCCCAGAGAGGCTGAGGAGACTTCTTCTCTGAAGAATATCAAAGCCCACCAGGATGAATTCCTGGGTGCCCTGCCCTGGGTGATGCTGCTCTGGCAGGGGTTTGGACCAGGTGATCTCCAAAGGTCCCCCAACCCCTCCCATTGTGTGCTGGCTGCTCTGGGAAGGCAAGAGCAATCATTACAGCTTTCAGCAAGGCTGATTTCTGCTGGGAAAGAGAGAGAGCCTCTTGCAGAGCAGCAAGCTGCAGTTCTGTGGAGGTGGGGGAGAATGTCCAAAGCTGCTAAGCACTGCTGGAGGAAGGAGTATCTGTTGTGTGCATAGTTCCTGCACTGCGTTTGGCTGCCATAGAACTGAATCATAGGATGACAGAATCAGTCAGGGTGGGAAGGGACCACAAGGAGCAGCCAGTTCCAACCCCCCTGCCATGCCCAGGGACACCCTACCCTAGAGCAGCCTGACCACAGCCTCAGCCAGCCTGGCCTGAAACACCTCCAGCCATGGGGCCTCAACCACCTCCCTGGGCAGCCCATGCCAGGGTCTGCCTGTGTGATGCCCTAGAGCCCCTTTCAGCCCTGGTCTCTGCACTGTCACATCGGTCTTGGTTTCCATTCCACCTCTTGCCAGGTACCCTCTGCCTAGTGGCAGGAATGCAGGTTAGAAGAAAGGGTTTAGCTCCAGGGCCTGTCCAGGGTCAGGCTGTGGTCAGAAGAACTCTGGAGTCCAGCCGGGTTCCTTTCCTTTGAACTGAGCTGGCTCTGCAGTAGCTGTCAGCAGGGCGTCTGAGGCCATCCCAACTGTTTGAGCTTGGGGCTCACATTAGTCATGCAGAAAGGCTCTGTGAGTGCATCCCTGGAACCTTGAGACAGTGATGATGCAGGAATGTCTGTCTCCTAGCTACTACCATCTGCCAGAAGGTCTGGAACCACGAGCAGGAGTTTTACCTTTGATCACTACCAGCAGTACCAGGCTGGCATCGTCGTGGGTGCTGCTCTGCTGGCCTTCGCTTCCTGCTGTGACGAGCAGCTCTGGCACAGCTTGGGCTCAGCTTTGAGCTATGTGCCTGGAATTTGGCAGGCCTTGGTGGGACTGGAGACTGATAATAGGCTTTGGAAGAAGAATAAAATGGCAAGGAGTGGAGGAAGAGGGGTGCCTGGGAGGGCAGTGTGCTAACAGACCTCAGAATCAAGATCATATGGTGAGATGGGTCTGATCCGTTGGCCTGCAGGCACCTGGAGAATGAGGACAGTTCTTTGCCCAGATGCTTACCCAGCCAGAGCTAGTCGACCTCAGCCAAGAGGCAAACCACATCTGCCACCAAAACAAGCCACAGTGTTCCTTAGAACCCCATCCTTTCCCCTGAGATCCACTCTCATCACCTTGCACTGCCTACTCAGTTTGGCAGCTTCCTCCCAGGAAGCCTTTGGCTGTGGGATCCTGCTTGATGCTGCTACGAAAAGTTTTCACCATCCCCTTCTGAAGGGCTGCTGCTGCTTCCAGGCTCATAACCCTGTTGCCAGAGCAGTGTGAACAGAACAGACCCTGCCCCCTGTGGTGTGGGGCATGGGGGCTGTGTCTTTTCCTGTGGGGCAGAACCTAGGAGACATCTGGATCATGGAGAGCCTTAGGTTGGTTGGTTTGGCTTCCTGGCAGTGCTTGGAAGGACACAGAGCCTGAGCAGCCAGAGACCTTGTCACAGCCCTGCTGGATTACAGGTAAGTGGGACACCTCCCACCAGCACAGCTTGCTCCAGGCCTCATCCAGCCTGGCCTTCAACACCTCCAGACAGGGGCAGCCACAGCCTTCCTGGGCAACCTCTGCCAGCCTCTGCCCACCCTCACTACCAACAATTTCTCCCTCCTCTCCACTCTCTCTCTCCCCTCTGCCAGCTCAAAGCCATTCTCCCTCACCCTGCCACTCCCAGCCCTTGTCACAAGTCCCTTCCCAGCTCTCCTGCAGCCCCTTCAGGCACTGCAAGGCTGCTCTGAGGTCTCCCTGCAGCCTTCTCTTCTCCAGGCTCAACAGTCCCAACTCTCCCAGCCTGTCCCCACAGCAGAGGTTCTGCAGCCTCTGATCACCTTGGTGGCCTCCTCTGGCCCCTCTGCAGCAGCTCCAGGTGCTTCTTGTGCTGTGTTCCCAGCACTGGAGGCAGTGCTGCAGGTGAGGGCTGAGCAGACTCGAGGGGCAGAATCCCCTCCCTGTGCTGCTGCTCTCCCTGCTCTGGCTGCAGCCAGCACACAGCTGGCTCTGGGCTGCCAGTTACCAGTGCTGGCTGCTGGGCACTGTGGCACTTACTGACACCCCCAAGGCCTTCTCCTCCAGGCTGGTCTCAGCCACTCCTTTTTTCAGTCTGCAGCACTTGCTGACATTGGGATGTGTAAGTGGACCAGGAACTGGTCGTGGGCCAGGATGCAGAAGCCTTGTGCTGTGTACCACTACACAGATGGAGTTTGCTGCACTTGCCTGGCTGCCAGTGTCTGAGTGCTGTGAGATGCCTGATGCTCTGCAGCCTTTGGCCCCATACACTCACCAGGCTTTTCTTTTTCTGCACCAATTGCTTGCTTCAGAGTGATCTGTTTGAATAAAACATCACTGAGTGCTTTTTGTAGAGCTGTGCCAACAACAGGGCACGGCTGGCACGTCCCAGCCAAGGTGATGTGCTCTGGATGCTACCAGAAGCTGCCCATTAGTTCATTTCTTGCTTAGCTTCTGCTCTCATTTGCATCTGCTTACAGCAAAGTGCCTTCTGCAGTGCCCGGGAGCAGATGTCACCAGCATGTGAAGCCTGAGAAAAGGAAGAGCAGTCAGGAGTCAGCATGGAGCAGGCTGGGGTCTGCCGGCGCTGCTCTCAGCTGCTCAGCCCCGCAGGTTGAGCGCCCCTGGGTTTGTCGTTGCGCTCAGGCACCACCAGAGGGAGCCTGGGAGCCAGGAGCTGGCTTGTCAGTCACAGACGGCTTCGGCTTGGAAGGGACCCTCCAGGGGCATCTTGCCCAGCCCCCTGCAGGCAGCAGGGACAGCTCCAACCGGAGCAGGCTGCACAGGGACACAGCAAGGCTGAGCTGGAATGGCTGCAGGGATGGGGCTCTCCCCACCCTCACTCTGCACAACTCCCTCCTGATGCCCAACCTAACTCTGCCCTGCTCCACTTCCAAGTCATTGCTCTCAGCCTGTCCCCACAGCCCCTTCTGAACAGTCCCTCCCCAGCCTGCCTGCAGCTCCCCTGCAGATACTGAACTGCAGCTCTGAGCTCTCCCTGCAGCCTTCTCCCGCAGGCTGCACAGCCCCAACTCTCCCAGCTGTGTGCAGCCTGCTCTAGGGTAGGGTGTCCCTGGGCATGGCAGGAGGGTTGGAACTGGCTGATCCTTGAGGTTCCTTCCAACTCTGACTGATTCTGTGACTACTCAGCAAGCAACACCAAATGGAAAAGCAAATCCAGAGTTGTTCAGTGGCCATGGTGGTGCTGGGTTGATGGTTGGACTCCGGGGGCTTTTTCTAACCCTAATGGTTGTATTATTCTATCTTCTTCCAGCAGCTTTGGCTGAGGAAGAGGAGGTGCAATGTACATAGATGAAAGATCACCACAGACCAAGACCACCCAAATGAGTTCCTGTCTCCAGCAGCTGCCCACAGCCTCATCCAGCCTGGCCTTAAATGCCTCCAGGGATGGGGCCTCAATCACCTCCCTGGGCAACCCATGCCAGGCTCTCACCACTCTCATGATGAACAACTTCTTCCTCACATCCAGTCTGCTTCCCAGCAATAAGCCAGCTGCAAGTCCTTGCACTTTGGTGGCTTTCAACCACCTGAAGGGTCCCTGTCCCATGACCTTCTCCAGCTGCCTTCTGTTCCTTTCCTTCAAAGCCAATTCAAAGATAAAGATGCCAAAGCCTAAGGTACAGCAGCACACAGAGCTGCGGGGATGCAGGAGGAGCATCTTAGACCTCTTCTCTGGCTGTTTGCTCTCACACAGCCTGCTCAAGGGTGACTCGTAGAGGGACTGGGGAGGTGTCCTGGAGGTCCCGTGTACCCCAGAAATCTCCTCTCCCTCTGTGGTTTGAATGGGAGAGGAAAAAGGCGCCAACAGAGCTGTTTCTCCCCCCCTGCCCTGCAGGCGTGAAGGGGGGAGCAGGGGGACCCTTACGGCAGGAGGAGTGCCCCGTGCCGGGCCCGCGCTGCACTCGGCTGGGGATTGGCTGTGAGCTGTTCGCGCCCAGGCAGTGCTAACTCTGCTCTTTGTCTGAGCAAGGTATAAATACCGAGGGGTTCCCGCCTTGGGGTGCTCCCGCCTTGGGGTGCTCTGCCGTGGAGTTCGTCCCCGCTTTGGATCGCGTTCCCACCTTGGGGTGCCTGCTTGGAGTTCTTCTCCCCCCACCTGGATAGCTTCTACACACGGAGCCTTTTCTGGCTCCGAAGACAAGCCCTGAAGGACTTCACCTCAAGCGTCCTATTGTGCTGCTTATCGCTTCCTAACGACCCTGAAGCTTTCTGAAAAGGCCACGGCACAGCCCTCTGAATGGTCCTTCTTTCAAGCCAGCTCTGTTGTGAGTAGCTTTCGGCTCAGGCTGGTTTGATAGTGGGGATCGCTACACTTAATAGCTAAGCCTTTTCCAACCCCTGACTTCAAGTTAGTCAAGTTTACCTGTGGCACCCTATTGTGTAGATGTTCTCAACCAACCGAGAACGAACCTGCTAATCAAATCTAAATTACCTCTGTATCTAGTTTTGGGGGTGGGTTTGTGGGAAAATAAAATAACTCTATTTTTATAAATTCCTGACTCGGCCTAATTAATTCCTGCCTCCATAACAGGAGGTTTAGGGCATTGCCTTGCCCAGCCCCAGGGCACAGGGAGGCCTTTTGCAGGACAGTGGCTGAACACTGCCCGGTGCCAGGAGGCTCCGTGGAGCATAACTGCGGTGCCTCAGATCTCCTGCATGCCGCCGCTGCTGGGGGCAATGAGGGGGCGTAGGAGCAAGCACTGAAAAACAGCATAAGCATTAACCTTGGCAAAGGGGCAACCGGGGGAGGAGGTTCCTTGTTTCTGGCTCTGCTCAGCCCATCCTGGCAAACCACAGGGTGTTCGAGAGGCTGAAGGAGACCCTGATTCGAGGCTGTCCCGTCCAGCCTAACAGCGACATATCAGTGGGCTGGAGTCCTTCCCAGGAGAGCTGGTGAAGTGCTGGGTGGTCCAGAGGATCACCAATCGAAGGATCAGCTGCCTGAGGAAACAGCCCTGGAGCAGTGCTCTCTCCAGCACACTGCTGCTCAGACCCCACTGTGCTCTGCTGCTACTGCCCAGGGTGCCCCTCCCTGCCCGTCGGGGTGGCCACAGCTGCCCTTCACCAGCTCTGTGCTTCCCCACACCACTGTCACATTACCTGCATAGAGAAGGAGGTGGCTGTGCCTGGCTGAGGGCACCACTGACTCGGACTGGGAGCCAGGACTGGTCCTCCCAGGCTGCTGGTGCTCCTTTGTGCCTGCCGCTCCAACCAGCCCCAGAGTCACCTCTGGAAGGAAGGAGATGGGTGAGAGGAAGATAAGTTTCTTGCCTGCAGAGGTGCTGGATCTCATCTGCTCTCAGCAACAGTTCTCATGTCCCAGGCAGGCTTTGCTTGTCCCACACCTCTTCTGGTTGTCCCTTACTCTCCTATTCCCTCAAAGTCCTCATCTGCTTTGTTAGCCTCTGCCAGCTCCACAAGAACGCCTCTGTGGCTGGTGGCCCTGATGAACCCAGCACAGTCTCCTTCCTTCTTGCCACAGGAGTGAAGCAAAGTCCTTCCTTCCACCCGTGACTCTGCTGGCCGGTGCTCAGCTTCTGACAGCATCCATAGAGCCCAGGGTGGGTGCCGCTGGCACGCCAGGAGAGCCCGTAGCAGGGAGGCTTGGCTCCTTCTGGGCTTTAGGGGCTCCTTCACCTCACTCCTGTGCATCCTTCCTGCTGGCTCCTGCTGCCTCCCCAGTGCTGCCATGGCAGAGCGGTGCCTGGGACACGTTAAACACCTCCCGGAGTGCTGTTCTGCTCCTCGCTGCCCACCGGCGCCTGACGGCAGGAGCCTTTCAAACTGCGCAGGGAAAGGGCACTCAGCCCCTGCGGACGCTCTGCGCCTGACGCTGTCCTCCTCCAGCCACACAAAGAGCTCAGAGCCCCGGGCCAGGGGCAGCGCTGGAACTTTGGTTCTCACACTGGCTCCAGCTGGCCCCTCCCGGGCTCTGTGGACGAGGAGCTCGGCTGCAGCATGGAGCAGCCTCATGCAAAAGCAGCCTGGCTTGAACAGTTCCTCAAAGAAACATCAAGCTGTAAGAGGCTTCTCTGCTGCCCTGCTCAGCAGAAGTCACCAAGTGTTGGTGTAGCTCAAGAGCTCCCTGCTTTTGCTCCCTGCCCCCCAGATAGGAGCTGTGTGTGCCCTGACAGGCTGCATCCTGACACCCCCCAAGAGAACTGGGGAGTGTCAGAGGAACCACAGCACATGGCCTGGAGTGGCTTCCAGTGGATGTTTCAGTGGAAGGTGGGACATGGAGCATCCAGCAAGACCTCTGCAGCTGAGCTCTGGGTCCCACCAGAACAGGTATACTTGTGACTTCTTCCAGCAGGGTCCCCTAAGGCAGCCCAGTGTCTGCCTATGGGTGCTCCTCAGAGCCTGCCTTTGGGGCTCTCCTCACTGCCTCCCTTTGGGCACTCCCCAGTGTCTGCCTTTGGGCTCTCCTCAGTGTCTGCCTTTGGGGCTCTCCTCAGTGCCTGCCTTTGGGCTCTCCTCAGTGCCTGCCTTTGGGCGCTCCCCACTGCCTGCCTTTGGGCTCTTCTCAGTGT
>WAAF01014756.1:67204-86027 GCA_013400475.1 Tricholaema leucomelas | reverse complement strand
CTCTCCTCAGTGCCTGCCTTTGGGCTCTCCTCAGTGCCTGCCTTTGGGGCTTTCCTCAGTTCCTGCCTTTGGGCTCTCCTCAGTGTCTGCCTTTGGGGCTCTCCTCACTGCCTGCCTTTGGGCTCTCCTCACTGCCTGCCTTTGGGCTCTCCTCAGTGCCTGCCTTTGGGCTTTCCTTGGTGCATATATTCCTGCCCAAATGCTGCCTTCATTCAAATGCTGAGTGCAGAGGCTCTGCTGGCTAAGAGTGCTCAGAGACATCACACAGCAGTGGGGACAGAGAAGAAAGGTGGGTACAAGCACTCACCTTTCACCACCTGGCAGTTTGGGCTGAGTCCCAGGGAGCCTGGAAATGGGCATCTGGCTCTGGCATGCTGGAACTCGAGCTAGTGCACAGGGATACAGGCTTTTCAGGTGTGAAATGGAAACCAGCTTGTCTCAAAGGCTTGTGAGACTGCCAAACCGAGGTGCCAGTCAGAAATGATCCTCTCCCTCCCTAGGAAGGACTCTCTTCTGGTCTGAAGTTCAGCTGGAAGCATTTCATAGAATCACAGAATGGTAGGGACTGGAGGGGCCCTCCAGAGGTCATCCAGTCCAACCCTATGCTGGTCACACAGAAACACACCCATGCGGGTTTGGAATCCCTCCAGAGAAGGAGACTCCACAACCTCTCTGGGCAGCCTGCTCCAGGGCTGCAGCACCCTCACAGTGAAGAAGTTTCTCCTCAGAAACTGCCTGGCTGCCTGGCCCACACACAGCTGGCTCAGCAGCTGGAGCCTTCTCTGCCCACCTGCTGGAGTGAGCACAGCCTCCAGGTCTCTCGGTGCCCCTTAACCAGAGCAAAGAAGCAGTGATGCTCAGTGCTCCATGACTACAGCAGGAGAGCTGCTCAGCTCTTCTTCCCTGCCCCCTGGTAGGCAGTGTGGGCTTGCTCAGCCCTGCCACTGCTCATCTCCAGCTGTAAAACTTCAGCCTTCAGCTCAGCTCCATCGGTGCACTCTTGCAGGGCTGCTGCACAGCCTTCTCCCTGCTAACAGCCCCAGATTCGCAGTGGGGAAATACCCTTTAATGCAGCGGTGATCTTCAAACCAGGGCAGGTTCGCTGGGGCTTTCCAGCTTGCTTTGAGTCATTCAGCTCCTTTGCTCCAGCCTCTGCTCCACATCTGTGAGTGCAGCCTGCTCCATCCAGCTGAGGGGAGAATCATGTGTGCAGGAGCAGGCAGGGCTGCCTGCCGGGCACGCCACTCACACCGCTAGGGACCCTGCTCCTGCTGCACGCTCAGCCACATGCTCGAGGATGCTGCATCTCAAAGTCCAGTTTCTGGATGACTCCCAGAAGATCTTCGTAGTGGATGTAAGTGGGTTTCACATTCTTACTGGCTGGGAGGGGGTAAATGTTGAGTCATTGATGCTTTGGATAATTGAAGTCCTCGCTGCTCAGAAGGGTCCCATGGCCTCTAGTGCCTTCTGGGCTTCAGCTTTAAGCAGACAAACAAAAAAACAAGCCAAAATTTAAAAAGCCAAAGCAAAACTAAACCTCAAATCCCTCACAAGAGGTTAGAGCACTGGGGGCTAAGTGTCCTTCGGCACTGACACACTCCTGCTCTCCCCTCTGACTGGCATTAATTCCAGAGATGCAGACATGGCTTTTACTTGTCCGGTGCCATCTCTGGAAGCCTGCTAATAGGATGGGATGCTCTGGACAAGGGCTGAGTTCTTTTCTTATTTGGCTGCCTGTCATTGAACAAGGAAGAGAAAAAATCTTGGAACAGCCTTAAAATTGGATCTTTAAGCAAATTACCCCTGGTGAGAAACATCTGCATGCACCTCTGCCTGGGAGTTCAGCTGGAAAACAAAGGCAGCTCCTCCTGATGGGGAAAAACCCTCCCTGGGTCTTATCTGCTGCATGGCAGAGTCCCCCAGGACCCTGCCATCAATAACTCACCCTGCTAGCTCTGGATATTGGCTGCTGAAATGTAGATGTTTAAGTGCAAAGTGGTTTACCTGTGGTGCAGGATATAAAGATGTGTGTGGATTGCTCAAACCAGATGCAGATTGCATCTGAGCTGTGTCTTAGAAACTCATCTTTGTACAGCTGTGACTGTGGTGAGGCACTGGAACAGCCTGCCCAGGGAGGTGGTGGAAGCTCCATCCCTGGATGTTTTTAAGGTCAGGCTGGATGTGGCTCTGGGCAATCCTGGCAGGGGTTGGAACTGGAATTGATCCTTGAGGTCCCTTCCAACCCTGACAGTTCTGTGATTCTGTGTGACTGGAGGTTAGGATCTGATAATCACAGCAGCTAATTGCTTAGACAATGCAAGTAGATCTATTCCAGCACTTGCCTGCGTCTGCTCTGGGACCAGAGAGTTTCCTCTCACTTGCAGGGTCTGTTAGGTGGCTCAGCCCTGCCTTTACAGCACAGCCTGGGAGCTGCTCAGGCTGGGGCGCTCCGCTCAGGCTGGGGAGCTCCGCTCAGGCTGGGGCGCTCCGCTCAGCCTCTGTGCAGCAGCAGTTTGACAGAGAGGAGGGCTGCAGAGTGATCCCAGCCCTTGGCACGGGAGGCAAGTTGTGAGATTTACTTTAGCTGATGTATCCCAGACTTAGAGTCAGCTGAAAAAATGAGACATCTCATGTAAAAACGCTCTTTCTCTCTCTCTCCATATTGATTAAATCAGACAAACTGAAAGCTGCTGGTACAACATTGCTGCTTTTCCCTTTTCCCTCCCATCCCTGCTTTCTTATGTGCCCCAAACACTTCCAGCACTACAGCTCTGCGGCAAAGAGCTTCCATTAGAGCAACTCCTGGGCATTTCCTTTCTGAGCCTGGCACAGCACTGGAAAGCCCTTTCGGGCATTTCATGCATTTGCTGCAGCCTGGGTAGGATAAATGAGTCACTGAATTAGTGATTCTCCAGCATAAAAGGATTGCTCTGGGCTAAGTTTGGAGTGGATATTTCAAGTCGTTCTTCCCAAACGTCTCCTGACTTTGGAAAGCTCTTTTGAATGTGCAGTACTTAAGTATAATGGGAGGGAAAAGCACAAGAGAGAGAGAGAATGCGGTGGGCCTGACTCGTCCCTTGCCTGCGCCTGACGCACCTGCGGCGTGGTCCCGTTTCCAGCCTGAGTCTCTCTCCTAGTGCTGACTGCTGGCCTGGGAAGGGTGTTGCCTCCATCCTCATCCTCACCAACAGCTGGGATGGCCATTGAGCTCCCAGCATTTCCTTTGGCTGGTACCCGGGATGGCACCGACAAGCCCCCAGGGTGAGGGAGAGTGGCGCACCTCTGAACGCCCCTTGTGGAGCCCTCCCAGCCGAACACCCCAGGGCTGAGCCAGAGCACCGAGGGGACCTCCAGTGTAAGCTTCTGCACTCTGAGCGTGCTGGAGGCCTGGAGCAGGCTGCCCAGAGAGGTGGTGGAGTTTCCTTCTCTGGAGACATTCAAACCCCACCTGGAGGAGTTGCTGTGTGCCCTGCCCCGAGTGACCCTGCTCTGTCGGGGGAGTTGGCCTGGGTGATCTTCAGAAGTCCCTTCCAACCCCTGTGAACCATCTGTGTAGTCACTTTGCTGCCATGCTGCCAGCCACCCCAGTGAGCCCTCTGCCTCTCACCTGAGCCACCCCAGTGAGCCCTCTGCCTCGCACTTGGAGGGAACCAGGATGCTCTGCCCCAGGGCCTGAGCAGGACCACAGGTCAGCCTCTGACAGGCTTCCTGCACTTCGAGGAGCTTCCCTCCCCCCACCCTGCATACCTACAGCTCTGACCTCTCAGCAGCTAAGTCACTGCTCTCCTCTCTGAAAGGCTTTATACAAAGCAGCCCTCAGCCTGAGCAGCCTCGGGAGCCTCCCCCCCTCCCCAGCAGCACAGCAAGGGTGAACCACTCTGCAGCCTGGGCAGACAAAGCCTGGGCAGACAAAGCCTGGGCAGCTCTGCTACTGCAATTTGCTACAGGGCAAGATTCAGTGGGAAGGAAAGAAAAAGGAAATAAAAGGCAAACCAAACAAGGCCAGAAAAACGACTTGCTGGAGCTGAGTGGAGGACAAAGCCTCCTGTGGTCTCGTGTCCCTTATGGAGAAGAGACCTGGGGATTCATTGGCAGGAGATGTGTGCAGCTGGCTGCACGCAAGCTGCTCCCCGGGAGGGCACTGGGGGCATAGAATCTGGTGGCTTTTGGTACCTGCCTTTTGAGAGGTGGTGGAATCCTCATGCCTGGGGGCATTTCAAAGCCAGAGACGTGGTGGTGAGGGCCATGGGTTAGCCTCAGCCTTGGTAGAGTCAGCTACTGGTCGGGCTGGATGATCAGAAAGGTCTTGACCAAGCCAAGTGATCCTATGATTCCATGGCATTGCATGCCAGCTGTGGCCATGCAGAAGGCACCAGCTGGGGGACATCTTCTGAGATGGTGAGGACAGACCACACCAAATGCCACAGGCGGTTGCTGCCCTGTAACCCACAGCCCTGAGCGCCACAGGGAGCACTGCAGAGCGTGGCTGTGCCACTGGACCCAAAGAGCTGTCTGTGGCCCTCGGGGGTGGCTGTGCATGTCCCCCATGTCGCTCATGTCACTGCCTGCCTCTGGATATGCCTCTTGCTCTCTTGTCCTCCCTACAGACTGAGCTGTGTCCAGCATGGGGAGGCAGAGCCAGCACAGCCTCCTCTTCCCACCACTCACCGCAGACCTTTCTGCCTGTGGGTGATCCCCTGGCGCTGCCACATCATCAAAGGCACACTTAGGGTCAGATGAGGGCTGCTCAGTCCCACAGGTCATGCTCCTGCCTCACACTGTGCCCCTCCAGCACATCCCCACTGCTCCTGTCTGGTGCTGTACCCTGGCCCTGGCAGCACTGCAGGTCAGGGCACGGCACTGATACATGAAGCATCTTCAAACGTTGGTGAGTTCTCAGCATTCAAAGATGGGTTTGGAGTGTGGGAAGGGAAGGAAGAAGAGTCACTGGAGACAGCACTGTTGTGAGGGCTGCAGCTGAGCTAAGATCTGACTTAGCCTTGCTAGCAAGAGCTCACAGGGACATTTCAGCCAGCAGCAGCTGAGGGAACACCTCTGGTCGTTCTCCTGCCTTGTGTCACTCTTGGTGACACAGCTCCAGGAAGGGGCACCTGCAAGCACTGCTCTGCAAGAAGAAAGCCTCTGCCTTTAACCCCTCTTCTGCATCCCAGGGCTGTGCCTCTCCAGCCAGCAGGTTCTCCCGGGAACGGGGCTGCTCTCCTCCCTCAGTGCTTGCCCTGGGCAGTGCTGGGCTTGACCAGGTTGTTCCCAGCAGACACAAGTGGGGTGGGTAATAACCCAGTAGGAAATGTTTGTCCTTCCTGGCTGCCTGACAAAGGTCAAAGCCTTTCATGCTGGGAAGTTCTGGCTTGGCAATCACCATTTGTAATTGCTTTAATTACCCCTGGCACCCAGTGATTTCCAGGGGAAGCAGGAGTGCTGCAGAGCCAACGTTGGTATTACTCTAGCACTCCTCAGCAGCCTTTCAGCATGGAGCCAGCAATTTCAGCCCAGGAGAAGCTGTGGAAGGTGGCTATTAGCGTGCAGCAGCAGCCAGGCTCCCTCCCACCCCTGGCACGGGGAGCTGCAGCCTGCCCTCACCTCCATCACTCCCCACGCTGCAATTTAGCAGCTGTCTGAGCTGGTCCCTCTGCTCCAGCTGCCTTTGTGCACTCACCTGTCATCAGGTGAAGAGGGACAGGGATCTGCTCCAGAGAGTCCAGCAGAGGGCCACGAGGATGAGGAGGAGACTGGAGCACTGCCTGAGGAGGAGAGGCTGAGGGACCTGGGGCTGCTTAGTCTGGAGAAGAGAAGACTGAGAGGGGATTTGATCAATGTTTATAATTGAGGGCTGGGGGTCAGTAGAGAGGGACAGGCTCTGCTCACTGCTCCCTGGGATAGGACAAGCAGCAATGGATGGAAGCTGCAGCACAGGAGGTTCCAGCTCAGCACAAGGGGAACTTTGTTCCTGGCAGGGTCCCAGAGCCCTGGCACAGGCTGCCCAGAGAGGTTGTGGAGTCTCCTTCTCTGGAGCCTTTCCAGGCCTGTCTGGATGTGTTCCTGTGTGCCCTGAGCTGGACTGTGTGATCCTGCTCTGGCAGGGGGTTGGACTGGATGATCTCTTTGGGTCCTTTCCAACCCCTGACATCTATGAGCTGTGATCGATCATTCTTGGGCTGCTTTGCATGAGCTGATAAGAGGAGCAGCAGGGCTGATGCTGAGGCAGGTCATTACCAGGTTCATCCTTGGTGCTTTCTGGAGCAGCTGGGGTCCCCTTGTGTTGTTCCCTGGCAGTGTCACACAGCACAGCAGCAACTCAAGCAAAACACCCTCTGAGTGCTTCTCTTTGGGGCACTGCTGCTGCCTGGGCTCCCTTATCAGCATGCAGTGACAATTAACATTGCCATTAAAGCACAGGGCTGACCCAAGGCCCAGCATCTCCACGGGGTCATGTTGCTGCTAATGACCATTAAACAGAAGAGCAGCTTGTGCCCAGCACTGTCAGAGCACACAGCCCTGCTCCCCACTGCTCCTCAGCAAGCACATCTGCCACAGCTGCCCCGGGAATCACTCACGTTTGCCCTGGGAATCACTGCCTCGTTCGTCAGGGCACAGCTGCCTGGACACTGGTGGCTGCAAAAGGTGAACCAAAGGCAAGGTAAGAGTTCCTTCCCTTTCCCAGACCAGAGGTAAAAGGCACACAGTGTGTCCTGTCCCACATGCCAACCCCAGCAGCATTTACTGGGTAAGGTTTGGGAAATCAGAAAGCAGGAAAACCCTTGGGGTGAAGGCAGGGAGTGGAAACGTCTCCCCTCCCTCTCTGAAATGCTGTCACTGCTGCTGTCAGCAGTGCCTAACCTGCCACCTCTCTGGTGTGTTTGCTTGGCAGCAAAAGTCCTGTGGGAAAGGGCTGTTCAACCTCACCTGCAGCCACCTCAACCTTGTGGAGAAGGAATACTTTGGGCTGGAGTTTCGCAGCCAGGCTGGGCACCAGGTGAGCACAGGGCCTGGCATGGGGCTGCAGTGTTGCACCCTGCTCCAGCCTCGCAGCAGCCACCCACCCTGCTCGGGGCTTGCTGACACCTCCCTGAAATACCAGCTGGGAAATGCCAACAGAAAGCTTGGTCCCGGTGTCAAAACGCCTTGAAAGGGTTGGGGGTTCTAAAGGGAGCCACGGGCTGGCTCTCAGAGTCCATGGTGTGTCTGCAGGATGGCTTGGGGCAGCAGCTGCAGCTGGCCAACATTCGTGTGCCACATTCCAGCACACTGCTGCTGCTGCTGCTGCTGCTGCTTGGATCCTCCCTGCCCGCTCTGCTCTTTACTTACCCAGCTCTTAACTGCCTTGTTTCAGGTCTGGCTGGAGCCACTGAAACCCATAACAAAGCAAGTCAAAAGTAAGTATCCTGAGAATAAAGTTCTTCTCAAGCACTACCGGTGACAGAGCAGTGCAGGCACACTCCTGCCTGGGCACAGGGGGCAGCATGCAGCTGAGCTCCTCTGACAGCTGGGCAGGGCTGGTGGCAAAGATGAAGCAGAAAAGCTGCTGCCTTTGCAGTCTGTTACCTGCCCCAGCTTAGGCTGAGCTGGTGATAACCTGGCAGCCTGGCAGAGGAGCAGGGGCAGCTGCCTGCCTGCATTGCTGTCCTGTCCCCTCTGCGGCAGTTTGCAGCTCAGCTGCCTGCCTGGAGTGGAGTGAGGTTAGCTGTGAAATGGGGACTTGCTGTGAAGTTGGGTTAGCTACCAGGTGGGGTTAGCCTTAAAGTGGGGTGAGCCATGAAGCTGGGTTAGCTGTGACGTGAGGCTAGCCATGCAGTGGGGTTAGCCATGGAGTTGTCCATGAAGGGAGAGTGTCCATGAAGCAGGGCTAGCTGTGAAGTGTAGTTAGCCATAAAATGGGGGCAAGCCATGAAGCTGGGTTAGCTGTGGAGGGGGGTTATCCATGAAGGCAGGTTATCCATTGAAGGGGGGCTAGCCCTGAACTGGGGTTATCCATGGAGTTCTCCATGAAGAGAGGGTATCCATGAAGGGGGATTAGCTGTGAAGGGTGGTTATCCATGGAGTTATCCATGCAGTGGGGTTATCCATGAAGGGAGGATATCCATGCAGTGAGGTTATCCATGAAGTAGAGTTATCCATGAAGGAAGGATATGCATGCAGTGGGGTTAGCTGTGGAGGAATCCATGAAGGAAGGATATCTATGCAGTGGGGTAATCCATGCAGGGGATTGTACCTGGCAGGCTCTGACACTCCTCCAGCCCTAGCCTCTCGCCAGCCTCCCCCACACCGCAGCGTGGAGATGCTGCCTGCCCTGAATTCAGGCTCAGCACCTCCTGCCATGCCCTCTTTCAGCTGCTGCCTGCCCCTCCCCAGCCCCTGCAGTGCACCAAACAATCATTTCCCCGAAGAGACCATGCATGACCATGCATGAGACCATGGCCCCAGGATTTGCCAGGGCAGGGGGCTGCAGGAGAGTGTTTGCAGGAGGTTGCTTGCAGAGGAAAGCCTGCTGAAGAGTCTCCCCTTTCTGAGTGCACCACGAATGGGATTATTTGTTTCAGGCACCAATTTCTTCCCCATTTTCCTTCTGAGCTGACCTTCTGGAGCACCTGAAGGTGTGGTGCTGAGGGACATGGTTTAACACCACACTTGTCAGAGAACGGTTGGGCTGGATGGTCCGAAAGGGCTTTTCCAACCCAGAAAGATGCAATGACCCCTCGGGGTGCTGGGACAGACAGAGCCTATGAAATTGCCTCCCTCCACGCTCCTTGCCTTGGGCTTTGGGTCTTGCTCTCACTCGTAGCTGTGGGGCTGATGCATCTCAGGTGCTTGGAGGGCAAGATGAACCTGCAGCCCTGCTGGTGGTGGTCACACTGGGGCCAAGCACCCTGGCACTGCTCCCTGCAGGCTGCATGGTCACTGGGACATCTTCTCTTTACTACTGGTTATGGTTTATGTTTTATAATGCTGATAAAGAGGTGCAGGTGAGGGCCAGGAGGCTGCAGCCAGGCTGTGCTGGGTGATGCCCAATGACAGGACAAGGGACAGAGGGCAGGAGTTGAAAGGCAGGAAGTTCCATGGAAGCACGAGGAGGAATTTTTTTCCCCTGTGAGGGTGACAGGACACTGGCAGAGGCTGCCCAGGGGCGTTGTGGAGTCTCCCTTTCTGGAGATATTAAAAACTCACCTGGATGTGTTCCTGTGTGACCTGCTCTGGGTGCTCCTGCTCTGGCAGGGGTTGGACTGGATGAGCTTTGGAGGTCCCTTGCAGCCCCTGACCGTCTGTGATGCTGTGATTGCAGTGCCAGTGGGCACGCTGGGGGGCTGGGCAGGCTGCTTTGCGGGGGCAGGCTGCAGTCCCTGCTGCTCAGGGCTGGCAGACCTGATTTGTAAGGGTAACTGGCGGGGTAAGGAGCCAGCAGGGCGTGAAGCGAGTTGTGAATGTTCCCAATAGCCACGGAAAAGACAACTTATGCAGGTGTTGTGTTTTAAGATCCTAAGGAGGTTCTTTTCAAATTTATGGTGAAATTTTTCCCAGTGGACCCCGGGCACCTGAGAGAAGAGCTGACCAGGTACAGTGCTTGCTCTGTTGCTTCCTTACCACCCTCTCCTGTGTGTTGGCAGTTGTAAAGGATGGATTTAATTCCTCCTCTTCGCCCACCCGACCCTGCCTGTAGGCTGTGATTATCCAAGGCACTAAAAGAGCTCTGTGCTGTTCAGGACCAGTCCAGAGAGGGTCTGTTCCTGATCCTCTGTTGCTAAGCAAACCCACTCGAAGGATCAGCTGTCTTAGGAGGGTGCAGTTTGTTCCCTGACAAACACTTCAGCGGTGGAGCATCGAGCCTGGCTCTGCTCAGCCTAGCTCCTGCCTCAGGCTGCCTCCTGAAAGAACCTTAGTTTTATTCTTAAGAATGGCATTGGTAGCTCTTAGGGTTTAGAGCAAACATTGTGCCCAGGAGTGAAGAATAAAAGCCCAGACAGAGCTTGTGCACGACTTTAGCCCCAAGAGATGCAAACGCCCTCCAAAGCACAGAGGGGTGCGAGCTCTGAAACCACCCGGTGGGTGTTTCAGTGGCAGGGACGTACCGGTCACGGCGGTGCCCATCTGCAGCCCTCCGCAGGAGCTGTGCACTCCTACGACCCCGTGGACCCGGGGATTGAAACATGAGCCAAGCGCAGGGAGAGGTGCGGGGGCAGCCTGCGGCACCGCTCGGCCCGGCGCCTGGCTCTCTGCTGAGCCCCGAGCCCCCCGCCAGGGCATGCTCCTGTCCCCCTCCACAGGTACCTCTTCACCCTCCAGATCAAGAAGGACCTGGCACTGGGGCGGCTGCCCTGCAGCGACAAGAGTGCGGCGCTGCTCGTCTCCCACCTGCTGCAGTGTAAGGGCAGGGGAGTGCCTGCGGGGTGCTGCCCCTTCCTGCGGGACACCCGGGGGCCAGCGGGGCTCTGGCTGCACCCCCAGCGGTGACCGCTCCTCTCCGCCTCACTCATGCCCTCCTCGTGTCCTCCCCCGCAGCCGAGCTGGGTGACTTCCACGAGGAGACAGACCAGCAGCACCTGGTGACCCACAGGTACCTGCCCAACCAGGAGTATCTGGACAACAAAATCATGCACTACCACCGCAGACACGGGTAAGGGCTGCTCCCTGCCACAGCTGCCACCCACAGCCCCTGCTGGCTGCCTGCCAGCAGGGCTGTTCCCACGGGGCAGGCAGGGCTGGCAGGTGTGTGTGTGTGTGTGATGCCAGTGTGTGCAAACCAGGCAGGGCTGGCAGGTGTGTGTGTGGATGTGGTGCCAGTGTGTGCAAACCAGGCAGGGCTGGCAGGTGTGTGTGTGTGTGTGATGCCAGTGTGTGCAAACCAGGCAGGGCTGGCAGGTGTGTGTGTGGATGTGGTGCCAGTGTGTGCAAACCAGGCAGGGCTGGCAGGTGTGTGTGTGGATGTGGTGCCAGTGTGTGCAAACCAGGCAGGGCTGGCAGGTGTGTGTGTGGATGTGATGCCAGTGTGTGCAAACCCCATATGGGAGTTTTTCAGCCCGTTTCAGCAGCTCCCTTCTCACCATTAGTGCTGTGTCGTGTCCAGAGAAGGGCAACCAAGCTAGGGAAGCGTCTGGAGAACAAGGCTGGGGAGGAGTTGGAGGTGGTTAGTGTGGAGAAGAGGAGGATGAGGGCAGAGCTCATTACTCTCTACAGCTCCCTGAAGGGAGGCTGCAGTGAGCTGGGGTTGGGCTCTGCTGCCTAGTCTCAGGTGATAGAAGGAGAGGAAGTGGCCTGAAATTGTGCCAGGAGAGGGTTAGGTTGGAGAGGAGGAAAAATGTCTTTGGTGCAAGAGCGGTCAGGGATCGGCAGGGGCTGCCCAGGGAGGTGGTGGAGTCCCCATGTCTGGAGGTGTTCCAGCAACCTGTGGCCATGGCCCTAGGGGCCATGGTTTGGTGGCCACGGTGGGGTCGGGCTGATGTTTGGACATCAACGACTCAAATGACTTTGCCAGCCCTCATGTTTCTGTGACTCCCTTCCGATTCCCCACACGCCTGTGTCTGCAGCGGGAAGACGCCGGCCGAGTCCGATGTGCAGCTGCTGGATGTGGCCAGGAAGCTGGAGATGTACGGGATCCGTCCACACCCTGCCAGCGACGGCGAGGGCACGCAGATCAACCTGGCAGTCACGCACATGGGGGTGCTGGTCCTGCGGGTGAGCGCGGGGCTCAGGGCGGCCGCCGGCAGCCAGGCAGGACGGCGACAACACCTTCAGCTGCTGGGGAGGGACACCAAACCCTCCCAAAGGCTACCAGAGGGAGCGTGCCCTGGCAGCCCCCGGGCGTAGAGGTGATGCTCCAGGGCACTGCTGCGGGGCTCAGCCCCGGTGCCTCCGTCCGTTCTGCCGTAGCCGCTCTGTCTCTGCTGGCTCTCGTCGCAGCGAGTGCGACTGTGTAGGCACCACGGGTGACAGGACTGTGTCACATCTGTCCCCTGTATAATCTCCCAGGGAAAACAGCCACCTCCTGCCCGGGTAATTACAGACGGCTGCAAGCGCGGCGAGGCTGCAGAGTAAATACAGCCTTGTCAGAGGCGGTGCGAAGCGGCGCCTGCCTCCCACACCACCTCCCTGCGACCCGAGAACGCCTTACCGGAGCAGAAAGGACAAGAGAAGAATCCTCACCGCGGGTCTGCTGCTCCTAATTAGCACTGCCAGAGCGAGCTGTTTGTTCGGAGCCATAAACACCCCTCAGGCGTCCTTAGAGCATCTGTGATCCCATTAAGATGTGGTCTCATGAAGCTGTGAGAGGGTCTCGGTGCCACAGCAGGGGGGAACACGATTGTGCCTGCCCTGCTGTGACATCAGTGCTCTGTGGCTAAAATGATGGCTAATGCTAATGAGGGGCAAGGTACCCTCGCTGCCTGCTCAGGCTGGCATGGGGTGAGCTGAGCTCTGCTATACAACCCAGCAAAGGAGAGGAGGGTCCTGACTCCAGCAGGGAGCTCGTTTTGCATTACTGAGTGCGATGATTGAGGCAGGACAGATGAGACTTCCTGCTTTGACCTCTGCAGGGTTCATCTGCAGCTCCCAGGTTTTTACAATAGCTTCAGTACTTGAGAGCAGGCTGGAGGAGAAGGCCTTGGGGGTGTCAGTTGGTGCCCAAGTGCCCAGCAGCCAGCACTGGTGGCTGGCAGCCCAGAGCCAGCTGTGTGCTGGCTGCAGCCAGAGCAGGGAGAGCAGCAGCACAGGGAGGGGATTCTGCCCCTCCAATCTGCTCTGCTCAGCCCTCACCTGCAACACTGCCTCCAGTGCTGGGAACACAGCACAAGAACCACCTGGAGCTGCTGCAGAGGGGCCAGAGGAGGCCACCAAGGTGATCAGAGGCTGCAGAACCTCTGCTATGGGGACAGGCTGGGAGAGTTGGGGCAGTGGAGCCTGGAGAAGAGAAGACTCCAGGGAGATCTTAGAGCAACCTTGCAGTGCCTGAAGGGGCTGCAGGGGAGCTGGGGAGGGACTTGTGACAAGGGCTGGGAGTGACAGATTGAGGGACAATGGCTTTGAGCTGGGAGAGGGGAGAGTGAGAGTGGAGAGGAGGAAGAAATTGTTGGCAGTGAGGGTGGGCAGAGACTGGCAGAGGTTGTTCAGGGAGGCTGTGGCTGCCCCCTCACTGGAGGTGCTGAAGGCCAGGCTGGATCAGGCCTGGAGCAAGCTGTGCTGGTGGGAGGTGTCCCTGCCCGTGGCAGGGGTTGGAGCTGGATGAGCTTTAGAGCCCTGCTCAACCCAACCCATTCTGTGAATCTATGAGTTCAACTCTGAATCTCAGTTCATACTTTTGGAGACAAACCAGCAAATCCTGGCACCCCTTCCCCAGACCTCAGCAGCAGCAAGAGCCACAGCAAGGCCTTATGTAGTGCCCTGCAATTCTCACTGGCCCCATCCTGCTCTAAGTCTGTGTCCATCCTTTGCAGGGCAATACAAAGATCAACACCTTCAACTGGTCCAAGATCCGCAAGCTGAGTTTCAAGAGGAAGCATTTCCTTATCAAGCTGCACCCAAACATCTCTGTGAGTACCACACTGCAGGCAGCTGCCAGGCTCAGGAGCAGCTGGGCAGATGAGAAGCCACCAAAGACCCTGGTTCTGAATAAAATCCACTCCTGCAGCTCATGGGTGGCTCTCCTTCCCCTCCTTCAGCGTGGCATAGAAGCATGGAATGGTTTAGGCTGGAAAGANCCCCCTTCAGATCCTGGAAGGCCACTCCAAGGTCTCCTCCCAGCCTTCACTTCTCCAGGCTACAGAGCCCCGACTCTTTCAGCCTGTCCTCATAGCAGAGATGTTGCAGCCCTCTCAGCATCTTCATGTGCCACCCCTTGTCCCCAAAGGTCAGAGGCCCTGCAGCCCAATGTGATCCCTTGGGGGTGAGGAGGGCAAAGGACAGAGCCTGCCCCAGGCTGCCAGCATGGGCTCGCTTGTTTCTGGCCCTGCAGGCACTGTGCAAGGACACGCTGGAGTTCACCATGGCGAGCCGGGATGCCTGCAAGGCTTTCTGGAAGACCTGCGTGGAGTACCACGCCTTCTTCAGGCTCTCCGAAGAGCCCAAGTCAAAGCCCAAAGCCCTGCTGTGCAGTAAAGGCTCCAGTTTCCGCTACAGGTAATGTCCCCACGGCAAACCGAACACGGCAGGGGAGGAAGGGCGTGGGGATGGCCCCGAAGCTTCCACCTGCCTGGATGCGAGGGGATGCCGCTGTTGGCAGCTGCTTTTTCCTGGAGAGACTGCTTCTTCGGTCCTGCCGCGTCCCCTCGCCTCCGCTGGGCTGCGGGGATGGCCAAGGCTGGGGCTGCTCACACCTCTCCCCTCCTCCTGCAGTGGGAGGACGCAGAGGCAGCTGCTGGAGCATGGGAGGAAGGCAAAGATGAAGAGTCTGCCCTTCGAGAGGTACCTGGGGGGAAGCGTGGAGGGGAAAGGTGCCCGGGCGGGGGCTGGCCACGCACCCACCCGTGCTCTCGGGCTTGTAGGAAGCACTACGCATCCCGCTATGACGAGAGGCAGTGCCGCTCCTCCCCGGACCTCCTGACCGACGTCTCCAAGCAGGTATTTCCCCCTCAGCACCAGTGGGAGTGTTTGGGGGGGGGGGGGATCTTGGTGTTGCAGCCCTGGGTGGTGGAGCAGACTGAAGGTCAGACCAGACTCTCAGCTCTGCAGCCTCTCTGCTTGCCCCCTCCGCCCGGTTGAGGGTCTGGGCACCCACTCCCACCCACCCTGTGCCCCTGCCCAGGTGGAGGAGCTGCGCCTGGCCTACGGCAGCCGGGGGTCCTACCACGCCAACGGGGTGCACGGCTCCGAGCCCACGCTGGACAGCCACCGCCGCAGCTCTGCCGTGGAGGTGACCTTTGCTGCCGAGCTGGAGCGCTCCAAGCCCGAAGCGGCCCTCGGCTTCCTGCCCCACTCCAAAAGCTCCTTTGCCTTCCCCTTGCTCTACGCTGAGCTGGAACTGGAGCGGGCATGGGAGTCTGCTGACCTCTTCGGTGCCAGGAACTCCCTCACCTCCTTCCGGCCCCACCACCAGTTCTCCGGGAACACTAAAAGCACCTCGGTGGGCAACATGCGGGAGGTGAGCGCCCGGCCGCTGGTGTACACGGATGTGCCGTGCCCCCAGCCCGCAACCGCCGCGGCCCCACAGATCATCTTCTGCCTGGACAAGCCCCCGCTGCCCCCGTGCCGTGCGCCGGTGCCCGGCGAGGAGCCGGCCAGCGGCCACAGCTCCGCGGCTGCGCAGCCCCTCAGGCGGAGCCCCAGCGCGACTCGGGCCGAGGAGCTGCCCCGGGAGGCGGCGGGCACGGCGGCGGGCACGGCGGCGGGCACGGGCGCGGCCCCGGCAGGGGAGAGCAGGCCGCCGGCTCGCTCCTTCGATTTCGGCCTTCAGGAGCAGCCTCCCAAGCGGTCGTGGAGCCAGTCGGACATGAAAGCCATCCGCTTCCCCTACGGCTCCGAGTTCCGGCCCCTGGGCCCGTGCCCGGCGCTGAGCAGCCGCCGGGTCGGCTTCTCCCGGCACGGGCTGGGGCCGCGGCGCTGCGCGGAGCGCTACGTGGGCAGCAGCACCGAGTCCAGCGACTCGGACTCCGACCTCCTGGCCGCCGACTACTGCTCCCTGTACGGCCAGCGGCGGCGCTCGCCCATGGCCCGCCTGCGCCTCTCCTCCGGCAGCCTGCAGCTGGACGAAGAGGATGAGGAGGAGTCCTTCAGCACCGGCGCTGCCGCCCAGGGGAGGACTAACAGGGGCTCCTCCAGGTACTTCACCTAGGTGCCTGGCAGTGGCCGCAGGAAGCAGAGGTGGCCAGCGCTGGGCTGGGGTCACAGAGGGGTGACACTTAACTGCTTGTGAGCCAGCGGTGGGCTCGTGTTGTGTGAGTGCTCCTAGCTGTAGAGTTGCCGGGCAGCGGCCACAAGTAGCCATCCCTGCAGCGTGCCTGGAAGCTGGTGCGCCTCTGCGGGGGTCCTGCTCCGTCCAGCAGAGGGGCCAGGGCTCTTCTAATGCTCTGCAAAGATCCTGGGTCCTGCCTGAGCTGGTGGCTGCTGGCCAGCCTTGGCCAGCTGCTGGGGGAGGTGGAGGACAGCGAGAATCCATCATCTCTTTGCCAGCACGCTGGCGGCAGGGGGGGGTTGAGGGCCATTTGGTGAGGAGCAGAACTGTTAGAGGAGGCTGCTCCCGGAGCTGCCCCCTCACAGAGAGAGCTCAGCCCCCAGCACAGAGCCCATCTCCTGCCTCTCCTCCCTCCAACACCGCAGGGAGGGCCTGGCCCTCGAGGATGAGGTTGCAGGTGTGGCATGCTCCTTGGAGCCATGGAGAAAGCAAGCTGCTGTCTTCTCCCTGGCCCCGTTAGAGCATCACCCTTCCTCGGGTAACAGCTCAGCAGTGCTTGTGAATCATTCAGCAGCAGCCCAGAGCCAGCTCTGGGAAGCCGGGCACTGAATCTTGCACAGCTCTGCTTTCTTGTACGCCCTAGCTGCCTCCACAGCCCTGGTGCTCCAGTGCCCTGCTTAAATTTAGGGGAGCAAGGAATTAAGGGGGCCCTTTGCTCCACCAAATCGCCTCAGTTAAGTAGCCTGGGGAAAAAAAGATCTCAGGAGGGGGCAGGAAAAGGACAAGCAGATGGTGCTCACCCTTGGCAGCACAAAGGGTGCTGCAACCGCGGTGCTGCCAAACTCTCCTCCCTGCTGCACCAGCACAAGGTGATTTTTAGCAGGGCTGCTTGGAGCTGGAGAAGAAGAGCAGGAGCTGGGGGTGGTCACCATGCCTAGGACAGCTGGAGGGGGATTCCTGACTTAGCCATTGCTCTCTCAGGGGGACTACTTTCAGTGCAGGAACTTACTACCCTAAACCTACCTGAAATGCACTCAGGACAGCAGACGATGATGGCACCTCTGAGAGCTTTTAGGGGGGGATATTGTTACTGCTCTTAAAGAACGACCCCAGAAATATCTGTGAAGGTACTAACTGTAAAGAGAGGGACAGCCCAGTAAATCCCACAGCTGAGAAGCCAATCTGCTGGAATGGATTCCAGAAACAAGAACACTGGGAGAAAGACTGAAAACAGGTGAGAAGAGCTGGGCTGTTGGGTACTGCTCACCCTGTGCATCTCTGCCCTTTGTTTTAGAAGCTGGACAATAAAGCTCAGTTGTTGAGTTTTAGGCTCCTCTTTCTGCCCTGAGGCATTTGCATCCCTAGCCCTGCAGGCACCCTCGGCCTACCTTCCCCTCTGCCTCTCGGCTGCTAGGCAGCTCTCTTTGCTCCACAGAGCTGCTGGGCTGATTTCCCTCTCCCACAGCAGCCTGCTGGCTCCCTTTGTGCCTGCACTGTCACTCAAGAGATCCCTCACTCTTGCTGAGAACAGCCACACTCTCCACGGGTTGTGCACAGGAATACATCAGCTCAACAGGAGATGCTCTGAGGTTTGTTTTCACTGCTGGTTACTCTGTGCTGGAGAAGCTGTGAGCTGCAGGGACCCCTCAGGCTGCTCTGGCACATGTCCTACTGGAAAAAGGGAACAACCTTTCTGCATGGAGAGTTGGTTCTTCCCTTTCCCAAAGCTCTGCACTGTGGATAGAGAAAGAGGCACCACTGAAAGATGGCACTTCAGTAGGGGCAGTCTATAGGCACCATCATGGGGGAAGGCAGAAAAGCAGCAGAGTGACAGACAGAGGGCACCCACAGAGTGTTATAGAGCCACACAATGGGTTGGGTTGGAACAGACCCTAAAGCTCATCCAGTGCCAACCTCTGCCACGGGCAGAGACACCTCTCACCAGCACAGCTTGCTCAAGGCCTCACCCAACCTGGCCTTGAACACCTCCAGGGAGGAGGCAGCCACAACCTCCCTGGACAACCTGTGCCAGTCTCTCTCCATCCTCACTCTCAACAATTCTTCCTCATCTCCACTCTCTCCCCTCTCCCAGCTCAAAGCTACTGTCTCTCATCCTGGCACTCCCAGCCCTTGTCACAAGTCCCTTCCCAGCTCTCCTGCAGCCCCTTCAGGTACTGCAAGGCTGCTCTGAGGTCTCCCTGCAGCCTCCTCTTCTCCAGCCCCAACCCTGCCAGCCTGCCCCTATAGTAGAGCTTCTCCAGCCCTCTGATTATCTTGGTGGACTCCTCTGGCCCCTCTCCAGCAGCTCCAGGTGGTTTCTGGGCTGTGTTCCCTAGCACTGGAGGCAGTGCTGCAGGCAGGGTTTCAGCAGAGCCAAAGGGCAGAATCCCCTCCCTGTGCTGCTGGTCACACCTCTGTGGCCATGCCTGTTTGTCCCTTCACTCCAGAGTCAGTGTTCTGACACCTCAACCACAGTCACTGGCCCCAAACAGTGTCTGAGCACACAGGTCACAGAGACACAAAGAACAGGGGGTTGGACAGGACCTCCAGAGATCATCCAGCCCAACCTCCCTGCCAGGGCAGGTCACACGGGAACACATCCAGGTAGGTTTGGAAAGTCTCCAGAGGAGACTCCACAGCCTCCCTGGGCAGCTTGCTCCAGGCCTCCAGCAGCACCCTCACAGGTTCTGACAACTCCTCTTTAGGAACAGACTCCAACTGGGACTGCTCCATCCACTGAGTGCTGCAGCAACTGGCAGGTGTTCTCCAGGTGAGAGCAGCACTGGGAGCAGCAGGGGGGACACCCAAACTCTTCCAAGCAGCCAGGCAGCCCTGTGCAAGGCAGAGCTCTCCCTTCTGGTCCTGCAAGAGGCAGGCTGACACCTCTGAGCTTCTGCTGAACCCCAGGAGGAGATGCACAACAGAAGAAGCACTCAAAAGTTTACAGAACTTAAATATTTATTTCTTTTAAACCATTTAAACCCTCCCCCT
>WAAF01014756.1:50178-66909 GCA_013400475.1 Tricholaema leucomelas | reverse complement strand
CTCCCAACAACCAAAATAAAACAAACTAAAATCAACAATGTGCAGGTTTGAACCATCAAATAAACCACTCCCAGTCTTTATCCCAAAAAAAAAAAAGAAGACATTCAAAATTTACACCCAATGGTTCCACAGCTAAAATAGTGAAAAGAAGAAAGCAAACTGATCCCAGTTTAAAAACTTCAGCATAATATACATACTGGGGGTGGTGGAGGGGGGNAGGGGGACACCCAAACTCTTCCAAGCAGCCAGGCAGCCCTGTGCAAGGCAGAGCTCTCCCTTCTTGTCCTGCAAGAGGCAGGCTGACACCTCTGAGCTTCTGCTGAACCCCAGGAGGAGATGCACAACAGAAGAAGCACTCAAAAGTTTACAGAACTTAAATATTTATTTCTTTTAAACCATTTAAACCCTCCCCCTCCCCCCCCCTTCCTCCCAAACATCGAAATAAGCTTCATCTATAAACAGATTTACAGACTAACAGCTACAGAAGCTAGAGGAGCACTACAATTGGTTTCTGTGATGCAGTTACCTTGTAAAGCTTCAGATCAACTCTATTTACAATTCTGCTGCTTTGACAGTTACAAAAATATTTATTTCATCCATAACTTTTGTTTTGTTTGCAAAAAAAACTAGTTCCAGGCTTTAGGTTTGTTTTTTCTTCTTCTTCTTCAGATACAAATTCTCATTGAATTTCAGTTTCTACAGCAGATGGAAGTTTTAACAGAACCTTTCTCTTTTTGTTAAATTAAAACCAGGAGTTTAAAAGTAATTTATTTCTTTTTGTTGCTGTTGGTTTGGTTTTATTTTTACAGTGTAGGCACCATTGAAAATAGTTGTCCTTGGCATATCTAACCACCATCTCTCCCAACTGTCCTTTATATATATATATATATAAAATAAGAAACAAACCCAAGGTAATGGCAACATTTTGACTCAAAATGCAGTTGCTTCCTTGCACATCTCCTTTAATATTTGGCAGATGATCTTTTCTNGGGGAAAAACCCAACAAAACAACCAAGAAATGAAAAGATTACTTATCTAGCAGTACCATAAATATAGAACTGAAAGCCTTAACTAAGGATGAATAAAAAACCAAACCAAAGCCCTCCTCCCCCCCCCCAGAACAAATCACTGCATACTGCACAGTACTACCTTGGTGTGAAGGAATATCTATAACTCAAGTTATTTGCATAAGGACTGGTAAAATACACACTGAAAATACAACCTCCAGAAAATGATCAACACACACCCCCCAACAAAAACAGTTAATGAACCCAGGAGGTGGTGATGGATATTTAATGTCTTTAAGAACCAAAAAAATACTTCAACCTCCCCCAGCACACACCTCAAAGTGGATTAATTCTCTTACAGGAGAAAAAAAATCCTAAAGCCCACCACACAGAAAGGCTGGTGTTAAGTTTGATACCTGCTTGTCAGCTATTCTCTGGCTCCCTTCCACCCAGCTCAGCTTCTCCTGCTCCCTTCCACCCAGCTAAGCTTCATCTGCGCCCTTCCACCCAGCACCGCGTCTCGCGCTCCCTCCCTCCCCGCGCAGCTGCTCCTGCTCCCTTCCACTCAGCTCAGCTTCTCCGGCTCCCTTTCACCCAGCTAAGCTTCATCTGCGCCCTTCCACCCAGCTCAGCTTCTCTGTCTCCCTTTCACCCAGCTAAGCTTCATCTGCTCCCTTCCACCCATCTCAGCTTCTCTGTCTCACTTCCACCCAGCTCAGCTTCTCCGTCTCCCTTTCACCCAGCTAAGCTTCATCTGCGCCCTTCCACCCAGCTCAGCTTCTCCTCTGTCTCCCTCCCACTCAGCTCAGCTTCTCCTCTGTCTCCACCTGAAGGGAAAAAGAAGGAAACAACAAACAAAAAACCCAACAACGAAATATGAAGTGGAAATTGGACTTCAGGTTTTGTCCATTATTGCCAAAAGCCCCCAGCCCCTCCACTGTATTGCTCTAGGTTGTGGTTTTATTTTTTCCTACTGTGATGCTAAAAGGTTGAATTCCTACTTCCAAAGCTGTTTGTAGAAGGTATCAGCTAGGACTGTACATCAGGAGCTAACCTGTTGCTACATATCACCTGCGGACTAAGGACATATTGCTCTCAAATAGACTTCATCATAGAGCTGCCTAAAAATCCTGTACCAATGAGGAATCACTTCAGAAATGCTCTGGCAGGTTTTTGTCAGGGCACAGATGCTGGTTGAAGCAGGTGCTGCAGCCATCCCCTTGCTGCTAGGTTGTCTAACGTGAAAACAAAACTAAGTAACCAACCAAACCCAAAAAGCTGATTTTCCTCTGAAGCTTTGTTAGTGATTCACAAAGAGAACAAAAAAATAAAGAGGTGAGGGTTTTTTTGGAACTCATTAACACAAAAAGAGGCCTGCACAGCCCCCGTGTACAGGAACAAAACAGCATCCAAAACCATACTGGACTTGCACTTCCTAAAGTAACTAAAGATGTGGTCCTATTCCTAAAAGCAGAACTGCACCTGGACGTGGGTTTTCTTTTTACTCAGCTGTTCTTGTTTCCCCCTCCCCTTCCTCCCCCCACCCCCAAACAGGTGAAACTACAATATTAAAAGTTGTTCTTTACAAAATAATTTCCTGAAAATATATAAAACCATGTGCACTGCCACAAAAAGACCTGGAGCAGGTTCCTCCAAATCCTCAAATTGCCATCAATTCTCTGTTGCAAAGATCCAAAAAGGCACATGAGCTAAGCACTGCCAAGCTTGAAGTAGTTTTGGTGGGTTTCACTGGGTCCATATGAAACAGCAGTCACTTAGGGGAAGGTTCTTAGGATGAGTCATGAACAGAAAACCTGTGGAGAAGAAAAGAATACAACGGGAGAATGGTGCTGGTTGCATTCACACAGCTTGGCACACAGCACATGGTTATTAGGGCATCGTTGACAGGGCTATGCCTGCAGCTCAGCAGCTCACAGGGAAAGAGCTCCAGAAGGAACATTCCAGAGGTATACGGTTACCAGGAGGAGTGGCCTTGAACCCCACACTTGACCTCAGGAGGTCCTGACCCCTCCCCAGTGGTGGGTCTGAACACCACCAGGTGATGGTTAGCTCACTCCCCCCTTCCTGTCCCATAAAGCAGGGGGACTTCTGCTTCACTCTCTCTCTGGACCACACTGCAGCTCTCTCTCTGGACCACACTGCAGCTCTCTCTCTCTGGACCACACTGCAGCTCTCTCTCTCTCTGGACCACACTGCAGCTCTCTCTCTCTGGACCACACAGCAGCTCTCTCTCTCTGGACCACACTGCAGCTCTCTCTCTCTGGACCACACTGCAGCTCTCTCTCTCTGGACCACACTGCAGCTCTCTCTCTGGACCACACTGCAGCTCTCTCTCTCTGGACCACACAGCAGCTCTCTCTCTCTGCACCACACAGCAGCTCTCTCTCTGCACCACTCCACAGCTCTCTCTGCATCCCTGCATCTCTCTACACACATCACCATCACACACTCGGGTTGTATTTATACCTTTTGTATTTGTTATTTCCCCTTCCCTACTGCTTTGTAACCTTCCTATCTCTGATAAGCTTAACTTCCAAATCGAGTGTGATTGATTTATTTGGCTGTGCTTACCTTTCCTCTCTACTTCTAATTCCTTTCTTTGGGGAAGGAGTGGGGAGAGGGAAGGGCACTTTATAAAATTGTCATTGGTTCTATCAAATTTATTAGAGTCTCTGGGAATTTAAATCAGAACTGGGACACCAGGAAATAGTCTCTAGAAGGGTAACTGAAAGAGTCACAGAATGGCTTGGAAGGGGCCTCAAAAGATCATCCAGCCCACCTCCCTGGATGGAGGCTGGGTGAGGCTCTGGCCAGCCTGGTCTAGGTAGGGTGTCCCTGTCCATGGCAGAGGGGTTGGAGCTGGTTGATTCTTGTGGTCCCTTCCAACCCTGACTGGTTCTGCGATTCTAACCCCACTAGGAGATCAGGATCACCCAGGACAGGGCACACACAACACATCCAGGTGGGGTTGGAGAGCAGGAGACTCCACAGCCTCTCTGGGCAACCTGCTCCAGGCCTCCAGCACCCTCACACTGACAAAGTTTCCCCTCCTGATGCCCTGGCACCTCCTCTGCTCCAGCTGGCACCCAGTGCCCCTTGTGCTGCCCTTGGCCACCCCTGGGCAGAGCCTGGCTGCGTCCTCCCGACGCTGCCCTGCACATCTCTAGCACAGCACTGAGGGCAGCCCTCAGGCTGCTCTGCTGCCAGCTGCCAGCCCCAGCTCCCTCAGCCTGGCCTCACAGGAGCTGTTCACTGCCTGCAGCAGCTTGGGGGGCTCCAGGCTGGGCTCTCTCCAGCACTTCTCTGAGTGCCTTCTTGACCTGAGGGGCCCAGAACTGGACACAAGATTCCAGCTGTGGCCTCACCAAGAGAACCTCTCTCCAGCTACTCGCCACAGCCCTTCTAATCCATCCCAGGATGCCCTTTGCCTTCTTGGCCACAAGGACACGTTGCTGGCTTAAGGGCATCCTCCTTGCCTACCAGGACCCCCAGGTCCCTTTCCCTTATTCTGCTCTCCAACAGCTCAGCCCCAACCTAAACTGGTCCACCTGGGTGCCAGACTCTACTCTTGTCCTTGTCAGATTCCATTCAGTTCTTCCCCACCCAGCTCTGCAGCCTGCCCTGGTCTGGCTGAGTGGCAGCACAGCCTGAGGGGTGCCAGCCACTGCTCCTGGTTTGGTACCACCAGCAGACTTGCTGGGAGTGCCCTCTGTGCCTTCAGCCAGGTCACTGATGAAGACAATCCCTGAGGGACTCCACTAGACGCAGGTCTCCAACTAGACTCTGCGCACTGACCACAACTCTCTTGACCTCCTTCCTCTAAGCAGTCCCCAGCCCACCAGAGTGCACTGCTCCCTTTCTGGCTGTAAGCATGCTTAGACCACAGCTTCAGGCCAAAATAACAGAAGCAAGGTGTAAGTACCAAGGCAGCCCATGCTGTGTCTCAGTCTCAAACAGCAGTGCTACACACAACCAAGAGTAAGTTTAAAGCACTGGACACAGCTGAGCTTCCACTTAGCACCCAGCTGCTCCAATGCACCTGGCACAGGAAGTTCACTGTTGCAACCTGCTCTAGTGGGAGGTGTCCCTGCCTATGGCAGGGGGTTGGAGCTGGATGATCCTTGAGGTCCCTTCCAACCTAAACCATTCTATGATTCTATGACAAAGGGAGACCTTTCTCTACACCCCCCCAGAAAGAGGCTGGAGCTGGGAGCTTGCAATTCTTACTTCACTGACAGTCTAGCTGATTGGACAGAGCTGGCTGATGGGTTGGACTGGATGATCTTGGAGGTCTCTTCCAATCTGGCTGATTCTATGATCGTGCCCACACAAGTGAGAGAGAAGTTTCAAGCGAGCACAGCATGTTTGGAAGGGGTAGAGGCAGGGGACAGGGCAAACAAGGGCTGCTTAGTCTGGAGAAAAGGAAGGTTAGGGGAGATGTCATCACACTCTAACTAGAGGCTGCAGTGAGGTGGGGGGTTGGTCTTCTCCCTGCTAACATAGAATCAGGCAGGTTGGAAGAGAGCTCCAGGCTCAGCCAGCCCAACCTAGCACCCAGCCCTGCCCAACCAACCAGACCATGGCACTAAGTGCCCCAGCCAGGCTTGGCTTCAACACCTCCAGCCACGGCCACTCCACCACCTCCCTGGGCAGCCCATTCCAATGCCAATCACTCTCTCTGCCAGCAACTTCCTCCTCACATCCAGCCTGACCCTGCCCTGGCACAGCTTGAGGCTGTGTCCCCTTCTTCTGGTGCTGGCTGCCTGGCAGCAGAGCCCAACCCCAGCTGGCTACAGCTTCCCTTCAGGGAGCTGCAGACAGCAATGAGCTCTGCCCTGAGCCTCCTCTTCTGCAGGCTGCACACCCCCAGCTAGGGGGGCAATGGCCTGAAATTGTGCCAGGGGAGTCTTAGGGTGTAGATAGGGAAAAAAAAAAATCTTCCCTGAAAGAGTTCTCCAAGGCTGGCACAGGCTGCCCAGAGAGGTGGCTGAACCCCCACCCCTGGAGGTGTTTCAGAGGCAGAGATGTGGTGCTGAGGGCCATGGGTTAGACCCAGGCTTGGCAGCCAGAGAATGCTTGGACTGGATGACCTTTTCCAACTGCACCAGTTCTCTGACTAACCTTCACTGTCCATAAGTAGTTTTCTTTTCAAGGTAAACTAGGACTGTATTTCCTAACAATGCATAAAAAAACTCCTTAACTTACTTCTGAAATTTCTCCATAAGTTTCTTCACCATCTTATCTGTGATTCCTGGACATGTTGCTTCTGCCATGTTGATGCTTTTCTCAAGCTCCTCAATTGCTTTCTTCCTGCTTGCATTATTTGTGTCCTGCTGTTTGAGCTGTGGAGAAAACCAAAGCAGAGGAAGCTTAGGGGAAGTTATCAGACACTTGGGTAGTTATTTTCAAAGATGGTTCTCAAAGTGGAGACTCACCTCAGCAAACACAGGGGTGATTATCATGGTTAAGCAACTCAGGGTTTTAACAAGATCCTGATCCTAGAAGTTGACAAACAAGGATGCCATTAATCAGCTGGTTCCTGCACAAGGCCTCTGCTGCATTTAACACAGCACATGGCATCAGCAAAGTTCACTGCATTCAACGAGGTGCTTCAAATACAGCACAAAACAACGAGGGCACAGAACACCTACAGTCATCATCTGATGTGGAAGCAGATGAATGATGACACACCTGAAACATCATCATATATCAGCAGAAAAAGCTTGGGGCTTCCTCTCTAATATTACAGGAGTCCTTAAAGCTCACATCTGTATGGGCAGATGCAGCAGCATGCAGGGTCTTTGTGTTCAGGGCTGACATGGGCGTAGGAAATAGCAGCACAAAAAGGACACCAAACTGTTGGTTCAGGAGGCCATGAAGATGAGAGAACCTCATGAGACAGACTGAGAGAGTTGGGGCTGTTCAGCCTGGAGAAGGGAAGGCTTCAGGGAGATATCACAGCAGCCTTCCAGTACTTGAAGGGGCTGCAGGAGAGCTGGGGAGGGACTTGTGACATGGGCTGTGAGTGCCAGGATGAGGGACAATGGCTTTGAGCTGGGAGAGGGGAGAGTGGAGATGAAGAAGATATTGTTGAGAGTGAGGGTGGTGAGACACTGGCACAGGTTGCCCAGGGAGGGTTTGGATGGCAGAAGCACAGAATGTGATCAAAGATCACATTCTGTGCTTCTGCCATCCACACCCTCCCTGGAAGTGATCAAGGCCAGGCTGGATGAGGCCTTGATCAAGCTGTACTGGTGGGAGGTGTCCCTGCCCATGGCAGGGGATTGGAGCTGGACGACCTTCGAGCTCTCTTCTAACCCAAATGATTCTGTGATTCTATGACCACTAACAAGCATCTCCTCTTGAAACTACACAAAGCTTCATCCCTGAAGCTGCCTTCAGCCCCTCAGGCTGTACCTACCGTCCCGTTCTGCAGCTTCTTTGCATCTGGCTTCTTTCGGACTGTAGTAAAGCTCCACTCGGGGTGAGAGTTGTTCTCCTTGTTACTGGACTCCCTGAGGGAAGAGGATACCAAGTACATAATCCCAGACACTACATCACCCTGCACAACATGGCTAACCCAAACACATCATACATGGAACATGGATTAGGTTTGGATTCCTTAGAAAAAGCAAACCTGCCTCAAAACTGAACTTTAAAGCCAACAACTCCAGGGGCTGAATAAAGTGAAATATGAGCAAAGAGAAGATGTTATCTGTCCATAAAGCTAACCTTCTCCTATAGCATCCCATTTAAATCAGTTACCTGATAGCCAGAAAACCAAGATGTTGGTCCCCAGGCATTGTGCAAACTTCCTCACACAGCTCAGCCTTCCTCTGCCATCCCTCTACTGTGACTCAGGGCTTTAGCCTCAGACTAGGAAACACACAGCACTTCCACACAGCTGAAATTGGGCTCAGAACCTTCAAAGAGGCAATAAGCTTAAGCACTGCTCCTCAGGTTCATATAAGAGGCTTTCCTGAGAGAAGCCAAGGCCCCAGTTTTGGGGCATCAGTGCCAAAGTGCCCAGCAGCCAGCACTGGTTGCTGGCAGCCCAGAGCCAGCTGTGTGCTGGCTGCAGCCAGAGCAGGGAGAGCAGCAGCACAGGGAGGGGATTCTGCCCCTCCAGTCTGCTCTGCTCAGCCCTCACCTGCAGCACTGCCTCCAGGGCTGGGGAACACAGCACAAGAACCATCTGGAGCTGTTGGAGAGGGTCCAGAGTAGGCCATGAAATTGATCAGAGGCTGCAGAACCTCTGCTGTGGGGACAGGCTGAAAAAGTTTGGGCTGTTCAGCCTAGAGAAGGCTGCAGGGAGATGTTAGAGCATCCTTCCAGTACCTGAAGGAGGCTGCAGGAGAGCTTGAGAGGGACTTGTGACAAGGGCTGGGAGTGCCAGGCCAAGGGACAATGGCTTTGAGCTGGGAGAGGGGAGAGCGGAGAGGAGGAAGAGATTGTTTGCAGTGAGGGTGGGGAGACACTGGCACAGATTGCCCAGGGAGGCTGTGGGTGCCCCTGCCTGGAGGTGTTGAAGGCCAGGCTGGATGAGGCCTTGAGCAAGCTGTGCTGATGGGAGGTGTCCCTGCCCATGGCAAGGGTTGGCACTGGATGAGCCTTAAGCTCCCTTCCAGCCCAACCCCTTCTGTGGCTCTATGATCACTAACAACTATCACCTCTTCAGCTATAAAAAAAGCTGGCCAAGTGACAGGTGTCATCACCTAACCTGGGTTCAAACCTTCTGGCTGTACACAGCATTCTGTGAAAAACACATGGACCAACAAGAGGAGTGAACTGCTCTGAGTCATTGCACCAAACCTGCTCCAGCAAGCCTCACTTGAAAAAAACAATCACAAAAGAAGCCCAAGAGAGACTAAAGCGACAAGAAACTTACGAGTCTGAGCCTTCAGAGTCACTTTCATCACTACTATGTCCCTCTGCTTTCCACCTCTTGAACCTATCGATCAGCTCTGTCAGGTAGGAAGTCTTCTTGGCATTCTTGATGATGAACTTGTGCTTCAAGAGCTCTTTTGCAGTAGGGCGCTGCAAGAGACACTTTCAGCTTTTAATGGTGTGCTAACATCTCATGATTTTAAGCCTTAATAGGGGAGATTCTGCTGAGACAACTGCCTTGCAGAGCTAAGACACACAGCAGCAGGAAATGAGTGAAACAGGAAGTCAAGGAAAGGCAGCAATGTACATTTACAAGCGCTCTAAAAATATGCTCAAGTCTCGCACAGCCCAGTGGTGCTTATCCTTCTGTGCTGGAAGGTACACACCCAGGAAAATGACTAATCAAAATTCTCCAGTGCAACATTTCCTTGTAAGCAGAATTCAGACAGAGAGCAAAAGTTCTGCTGGAGAGAAGCATCTAAGATCCTCTCCTCTATCGGAGCCTCTCTGACGTTACGCGAAGCCTGAGCGCGCTTTAGGAAGCTGCCTCCAGCACCATCATTTCTTTCTGCACTTCCCTTCCTCCTTCAGTATTTTACACCCCAAAAAAAGACTAGAATAGGTATCCAGCTAACAAAAAGCACCATGACCACTTACAGCTGCCAAAACTATTTCAGGCAACCATACTGCTAAGTCTATTCCAATCACCCCCAATGTGCTACAGCAGCCAAATACTCCCCAAGCATGAGAAAGCAGAAAGCAACCCCCAAACACCCAGAGACACACACCCCACAAGGTTATGTACTCACAAACGTTGGGTCCTTGTTCAGACATGCATCAATGAACTCTTTGAAAGGTTTGCTGAACTCTCCCAGTAGAGTTGGAGGATTGTTTTTTGGAATGAGGAAAAGAACTCTCATGGGATGCATATCGGAGTTGGGAGGCTCCCCTTTGGCTAGTTCAATTGCGGTGATTCCCAGCGACCAGATGTCAGCCTGAGAGGGGCAAAAGACACTTTCAGTACTCAATGGAGGGCTCTTGGGACCAAGTGTTACTCAAGAATTGAAATCTTCACATGGCACCTGGAAAATAAAATTACTTCCTGCCTAGGAACATCATGTACAAATTTCCAGGCCCCTCAGCTTCAGCAAGGTGTTGAGGTGCTTGAACATGAAGCAGCAGTGCCCAAGTGGCCAAGAAGGCCAATGGCATCCTGGTCTGCATCAGGAATACTGTGGCCAGCAGGACAAGGGAGGTTCTTCTGCCCCTGTGCTCAGCACTGCTCAGGCCACCCCTGCAGTGCTGTGTCCAGTTCTGGGCTCCTCCATTGCAGAGAGATGTTGAGGTGCTGGAAGGTGTTGAGAGAAGGGCAGCAAGGCTGGGGAGGGGCCTGGAGCACAGCCCTGTGAGGAGAGGCTGAGGGAGCTGGGGGTGTGCAGCCTGCAGCAGAGGAGGCTCAAGGCAGAGCTCATTGCTGTCTGCAGCTCCCTGCAGGGAGGCTGTAGCCAGCTGGGGTTGGGCTCTGCTGCCAGGCAAGCAGCAACAGAAAAAGAAGACACAGCCTCAAGCTGTGCCAGGGCAGGGTCAGGCTGGATATTAGGAAGAAGTTTTTCCACAGCAAGAGTGATTGGCATTGGAATGGGCTGCCCAGGGAGGTGCTGGAGTCACCGTCCTTGGAGGTGTTTAAAAGGAGGCTGGATGAGGCTCTTGGTGCCATGGGTCAGTTAATTGGAAGGTCTCAGGTGATGGGTTGGACTCTATGATCTCGAAGGTCTTTTCCAACCTGCTTAATTCTGTGAAGATTCCTTTCTGTGAAGTGAAGGCAGTAATTCTGGGCCATTCAGGTCAAGGAGCTCAGGGAAGTGCTTGAGAGCATCAACTGCAGAACCCCCAAGCTGCTGCAGGCAGTAGAACATCTCCTGCGAGGCCAGGCTGAGGGAGCTGGGGCTTGGAGCAGAGCAGCCTGAGGGCTGCCCTCAGTGCTGTGCTAATGGTGTGCAGGGCAGTGTCAGGAGGATACAGCCAAGCTCTGCTCAGGGGTGGCCAAGGACAGCATAGGGGCCGAGGGCAGACCTCATGGCTCTCTACAGCTACCTGAAAGGACCTTGTGAAGAGGCTGGTGCTGGTCTTTGCTCACAGGTCATTAGTGATAGAACAAGAGGGAATGCCCTCAAGCTGCCACTGGGTAGGCTTAGACTGCACATCAGGCAAGAATTATCACCAGCCAGAGTGGTCAGGGATTGGAATGAGCTGCCCAGGGAGGTGGTGGAGTCACCAAACCTGCATGCATTTAAAGGTCATTTGGATGTAGTGCTTGGGCATATGGTTCAGGGTGAGCCTTGCAGAGCAGGGATCTGGGTTGGACTCGGTGATCCTGAGGGGCTTTGCCAGCCTGAACGTTTCTGAGACTTTGTGAAGGGGCACTGGGTGCCAGCTGGAGCAGAGGAGGTGCCAGGGGAACAGGAGGGAAAACCTTGTCAGTGTGAGGGTGCTGGAGCCCTGGAGCAGGCTGCCCAGAGGGGTTCTGGTGTCTCCTTCTCTGCAGACTTTCCAAACCCTGCTGGATGTGTTCGTGTGACCTGCCCTGGGTGATGCTGCTCTGGCAGGAGGCTTGGACTTGGTCTCCAGAGGTGCCTTCCAACCCTTAATACCCTGTGATGCTGTGATTTAGAGTTGCATCTACAGAGTGCAGAAAGCCCAGTGCCAGCACCAAAGGACACTGCCATTTCACCAATCATGTGCCTAGGTCCAATTGTAGGCACACACGTGGGAGAAGATGGAGCTGTTCCCTCCTTATCACTCACAGGAGCAGTTACCAACCCTCACAAAAACACAGAGCAGATCTGCCTTTCTACTGCTAGTTCAACATCAGGACACTCTCCTTGGTACTTATCCATCAACAGCTCTCATGACAGAGCAAGGTACTATAATGCTACCACAGCTCCCCCCCATCTGGTAGCTGAAGTTGCTTTTTTCCTTACCAAGATCAGTTTCTTGTGCTGAAATCTTCAGCATCACACAAAAATGCCACTAAGAAATTAAACCCCAGAGCTCTTCAGAAAAATCTGACAAGAGACTAAAACTTCAGCTACCATCTTGGCTTTAATAAAGGTTGTGGGATCTGGTGGCATTCTAACTCAGCAGAGTTTGATGACTGTTTTAACGAATGCAGAATCATAGAATCAAGCAGGTTGGAAGAGACCTCCAAGCTCATCCAGTCCAACCTAGCACCCAGCCACTAAGTGCCTCACCCAGTCTTGTCTTGTTTAGTATGAGGAGAGGCTAAGGGAGCTGGGGTTGTTTAGCCTGGAGAAGAGGAGGCTCAGGGCAGACCTCATTGCTGTCTATAACTACCTGCAGGGAGGCTGTAGCCAGGTGGGGTTGGTCTCTTCTCCCAGGCAAGCAGCAACAGGACAAAGAGACACAGCCTCAAGTTGTGCCGGGGGAAGTCTAGGCTGGATGTTAGGAGGAAGTTGTTGCCAGGGAGAGTGATTGGCATTGGAATGGGCTGCCCAGGGAGGTGGTGGAGTCACTGTGCCTGGAGGTGTTCAGGAAAAGCCTGGATGAGGCACTTAGTGCCACAGTCTGGTTGACTGGATAGGGCTGGGTGCTAGGTTGGACTGGATGATCTTGGAGGTCTCTTCCAACCTGATTGATTCTATTCTATTCTCTGGACACCTCCAGGGATGGTGACTCCACCACCTGCTAGTGACTGGAAGATTGAATTGATATTAAAACCAGATCAACAAAGGGTTGATCAGAGTTTCTCTGAATGAACCTTAACATGAAAGCACAAATTTGCACAGGGAGTCTGCATGGCTCTGGCATGTCACTGAAACTACTCTACACAACCAATTTCACCTTACTGTCTTATACTTCACCTTCATTTATTATTTGAAACCCTTAGTACCCCCAATCCTGGAAACTGAACTCTTCATTTTTTTTTCTCCAAGCTACCAGGGATAAAAAAATAATCCAAATAAACTCTTCTGGATCTGCAGGTACAAACAAAAGGAATTCAGCTCTCATACTTACTTTAGAATCATAGGCTGACTGCTGAATAACTTCAGGGGCCATCCAAAAAGGAGTTCCAACAAAGGTATTCCTCTTAATTTGTGTGTCTGTCAGCTGTCCAGCAACCCCAAAGTCAGCAAGCTTAACATCACCTTGTTCTGATAACAAGACATTGGCAGCTGCAAAGGGGAAACAACAGCACACCTCAGTGTCCAAGAGCACATCTCAGAGAGAGCACTGCTCTAGGATCCAAGAGCACATCCCAGAGAGAGCACTGCTCTAGGATCCCAGAGCACGACGCAGAGAGAGCACTGCTCTAGGATCCCAGAGCACGACGCAGAGAGAGCACTGCTCTAGGATCCCAGAGCACGACGCAGAGAGAGCACTGCTCTAGGATCCCAGAGCACGACGCAGAGAGAGCACTGCTCTAGGATCCCAGAGCACGACGCAGAGAGAGCACTGCTCTAGGATCCCAGAGCACGACGCAGAGAGAGCACTGCTCTAGGATCCCAGAGCACGACGCAGAGAGAGCACTGCTCTAGGATCCCAGAGCACGACGCAGAGAGAGCACTGCTCTAGGATCCCAGAGCACGACGCAGAGAGAGCACTGCTCTAGGATCCCAGAGCACGACGCAGAGAGAGCACTGCTCTAGGATCCCAGAGCACGACGCAGAGAGAGCACTGCTCTAGGATCCCAGAGCACGACGCAGAGAGAGCACTGCTCTAGGATCCCAGAGCACGACGCAGAGAGAGCACTGCTCTAGGATCCCAGAGCACGACGCAGAGAGAGCACTGCTCTAGGATCCCAGAGCACGACGCAGAGAGAGCACTGCTCTAGGATCCCAGAGCACGACGCAGAGAGAGCACTGCTCTAGGATCCCAGAGCACGACGCAGAGAGAGCACTGCTCTAGGATCCCAGAGCACGACGCAGAGAGAGCACTGCTCTAGGATCCCAGAGCACGACGCAGAGAGAGCACTGCTCTAGGATCCCAGAGCACGACGCAGAGAGAGCACTGCTCTAGGATCCCAGAGCACGACGCAGAGAGAGCACTGCTCTAGGATCCCAGAGCACACCTCAGAGAGAGCACTGCTCCTAGGATGTATAAAGGCTTTAACAAAGTAACATATCAACTATTACAGACCTTTAATATCCCTGTGAATTTTCTTCTCTGAGTGTAGGTAGTCAAGACCTTTCAAGATTTCCTTTAGCATGGTGGCAATCTGGAACTCATCAAAGGGGCCAGCACGTAGCTGTAGAGAGAAGACATTCATATCACCTTAGACTTACAGCATCAGAGAATAGTTTAGACTGGAAGGGATCTCAAAGCTCAGCCAGTTCCAAACCCCTGCCATAGGCAGGGACACTTCCCACTAGAACAGGCTGCTCAAGGTCTCATCCAACCTGATCCTGAACACCTCCAGGGAGGCTGTGGAGCACTTCGCTCCACAACCTCCCTGTGCAACCTGTGCCAGTGTCTCACCACCCTCATTGCAAAGAACTTCTTCCTCACATCCAGCTCCAATCTCCCCTCTGCCAGTTCAAACCCATTCCTCCTCCTCCTGGCATTCCCAGACCTTGTCAATAGTCCCTCCCCAGCCCTTCTGTAGCCCCCTTCAGACACTTCACAGCTACTACTCTCCTCAAAGTCGTCTCTTCTCCAGGCTGCAGAGCCTCAAACCTTCACCTTGCTATTGATGTAGTTGCCCATCAGAACAGGTGAAAGAGATGATGAAAGAAAAGCACTACAATTCAGGACAGCTTCAATTAAATGTGTCAGTCTTCTATGACAAACAGGTGTCACTGAAATGAGCACCTTCACAGAGCCACAGATGGGTTAGAAGGGACATTAAAGCTCACCCAGTTCCAATCCTCTGCCATGGGCAGGGACACCTCCCACCAGCACAGCTTGCTCAAGGCCTCATCCAGCCTGGCCTTCAACACTTCCAGGCAGGAGGCAGCCACAACCTCCCTAGGCAGTGTCTCACCGCCCTCACCCTCAACAGTCTCTTCCTCCTCTCCACTCTCCCCTCTCCCAGCTCAAAGCCATTGACCCTTGGCCTGGCACTCCCAGCCCATGTCACAAGTCCCTCCCCAGCTCTCCTGCAGCCCCTTCAGGTACTAGAAGACTGCTATGAGATCTCCCTGAAGCCTTCTCTTCTCCAGGCTGAACAGCCCCAACTCTTTCAGCCTGTCCCACACAGGGGAGGTTCTCTCATCTTCATGGCCTCCTGAACCAACAGTTTGGTGTCCTTTTTGTGCTGCTATTTCCTACGCCCATGTCAGCCCTGAACACAAAGACCCTGCATGCTGCTGCATCTGCCCATACAGATGTGCCTCCCCAGCCTGCCCCCAGGCTCTCCAGCCAGCACCTCCAGGGAGGGGAAATCCACAACCTCCCTGGGCAAACCATTCTTGTGTCTCCCTACCCTCACTCTAAAGCATTTATTTCTTACCTCCAGCCTCAATCTGCCCTCCTCATCCTTCACAAGTGGTATTGTTAGCACCCTGAAAATGCTCTTTCCCTACCATATGCAGTCCCCTCAGCATGCAAAGCATATGAAAAGCTGGAACTAACTTGCCACAAAATTCCAGTTTCCTATAGAGTGCACTTTGCATTCTAGATGAAGTTCATGCAGCAACTCAGTTCATTTCCATATAAATGTGCAGTTCTGGAGCCCCCAACTCAATAAGGACATGGAACTGCTGGAGCCAGTCCAGAGGACAGCCACGAAGATGCTCAGAGGGCTGCAGCAGCTCTGCTCTGAGGACAGGCTGAGACAGTTGGGGCTCTGCAGCCTGGAGAAGAGAAGGCTTCCAGGAGACCTTAGAGTGGCTTTGCAGTATCTGAAGGGAGCCTACAGGAAGGCTGGGGAGGGACTATTGACAAGGTCTGGGAATGTCAGGACGAGGGGGAATGGGTTTGAACTGGCAGAGGGGAGATTTAGACTGGATGTTAGGAGGAAGTTCTTTAGAGTGAGGGTGGTGAGACACTGGCACAGGTTGCACAGGGAGGCTGTGGAGCACAGAAGCACCCAATGTGATCAAAGATCACATTGGTGCTTCTGTGCTCCACAACCTCCCTGGAGGTGTTCAAGGCCAGGCTGGATGAGGCCTTGAGCAACCTGCTCTAGTGGGAGGTGTCCCTGCCTATGGCAGGGGGTTGGAGCTGGATGATCCTTGAGGTCCCTTCCAATCTAAACCATTCTATGATTCTAAATCAGTCTGTTGACTGTGGGGGTTAGATTTAATGATGCATTTTTCCTCTTGTGCCAATATTTTTGATTCCATGGCTGCTTCTGCATCAGCCACACTACCATAAAGCTGCTAGCATGGAAGAAGTGGAAGCTTTGCACATCAGGAAACAGTGCAAATAAAAAAGCAGCAATTAAGGTTGGTGATTGTGCTGAAAAATAAACTGACCAGCACTGAAACAAACAGCACCATGAAATCAGAGTGGCAAATGAGGCAAAACTGGCAGCTTTATTCTTCTCAAGGTTCAGTGCTTTCAGTTGGCAGCAGGAAAAAGCTATTTCAGTATTTCTGACACTCCACAGAAGACCAAAACTACTCAAAAGCACTAAAGAATTAGTATCTCACAGGACCTTCTAGCTCCAGAGCTACAAACTACTACATGCTGCACATCACTGCTGTGCCCTTGCATGCCTATAGCTGAGCAGATGGGATCCCAGGAGGATGCTGAGAGGGCTGCAGCAGCTCTCCTATGAGCACAGACTGAAAGAGTTGGGGCTGTGCAGGCTGGAGAAGAGGAAGTTCCCAGGTGACCTTCTTGTGGCCTTCCA
>WAAF01014756.1:13162-44130 GCA_013400475.1 Tricholaema leucomelas | reverse complement strand
TTCCTGTAGGCTCCCTTCAGATACTGCAAAGCCACTCTAAGGTCTCCTGGAAGCCTTCTCTTCTCCAGGCTGCAGAGCCCCAACTCTCTCAGCCTGTCCTCAGAGCAGAGCTGCTGCAGCCCTCTGAGCATCTTCGTGGCTCTCCTCTGGACTGGCTCCAGCAGTTCCATGTCCTTCTTGTGCTTCAGGCTCCAGAACTGCACACAAGACTCCAGGTGGGGTCTGAGGAGAGCAGAGTAAAGGGGCTGGGAGTGCCAGCACGAGAGACAAAGGCTTTGAGCTTTAAGAGGGGAGACAGAGTGGAGAGGAGGAAGGCACTGTTGAGAGTGAGGGGTGGGGAGAGACTGGCACAGGTTGCCCAGGGAGGCTGTGGATGCTTGCCCCCTGGAGATAGCCACGCTGGACGAGGACTTCAGCAAGCTGTGGGAGGTGTCCCTGTCCATGGCAGGGGGCTGGAACTGGATGAGCTTCGTGGTCCCTTCCAACCCAACCCATTCTACAGCTCATTGAAGCTATGCAGCAGCCCTGCTGGAGCACCACACAGACTGTTTAAGTCTGCAGCAATTTTTTTCTGGTGCTAGTTCCTTACAGCAGTAGCAGCAGAAACACTTTTTAAGGCCTCTTGATTTCTCCATTTTATGCTTTCCTGCTGCCTGAGCAGCGACAGAACCCTAAAGACAACTCCCCATGCAAACAAAGGTGCAGCTCCTGAGAGCACCACATGCAATGCCCCTCACAAAGGGTGCACTATTCCCTTCCCTCTCAACTGCAGCCCCGCACCACTCAGCAGAGCCTGTTCCAATGTTATGAGATCAGCAGGGAAGGGCTGCCTAATTTTAGCAGTTTTTATAAAGCCTGACTTTGTCAGCAGAGGAGACCTGCCTGGAACTCTGGTTTAAAGGCAAACACTGTGGTTACCAGACATGTTTGGAGGATTTGAGTATGACTTGAAAACAGTCTAAGGTGAAAATGAGTAAGTGTTTGTGAAAGAAACTGCTACTGCCCACTGCAGCAGGGTGTGGACACTTTCTAACCAGGCAGGGACAACCTTTTTCCTAGCTCTTTTAGGCCAAAAAATAGACAGTGCAGAACAAGCAGTGCCTCTAGATTTGCCTCCAAGCTTCCTGCACAAAGCACTGTCTGATTTTAATGGATCTCTCTGGATGCTACCAGAGGACCTCTCCAGGTTTAAACCTGAAAAAAAGACTGAGGCTTGCTCCAGGCTTGTTTTAATTGCAGCAGGAAAGAGCAAGCCCAGGTGGCTCCAGGAGTGACAAGGACAGATACTGAAACCCTTTGGTTAGGCACAAAAAATGAAAACAATCCTGACTTTTTAGGCACCAAGGAAGTTCTATCTCCACTGGATCAGATGGGAACTATAACTAAAACAGTTTTATCAGCTTTCACAAAGTTGTGTGGTCAAAACACACCAGAACTTGGAGAACTTTTAATAGCTTTAATCTTTTCCCTTGCTTAAACTAAGGTAGCAGCACATCTGGATGAGCCATTAGACTGCATCAAAAGAAGCGCAGCCAACAGATGCAGAGAGGGGACCCTACCCCTCTCCTCTGGTGGGACCTCATCTGAGTCCAGCTCTGGAGCCTCTGACACAGGAAGGACACAGACCTGATGGAGGGAGTCCAGATGAGGCCACAAAAATAATCAGGGGGGCTGGAACACCTCTGCTGCAAGGATAGGCTGAGGGAGCTGGGGGTGCTCAGTCTGAAGAGAAGGCAGCTCCAGGGCACCTCAGAGCTGCTACCAGTGCATGAAGGGATCCTGCAGGAAGGCTGCAGAGAAACTTTTGCTAAGGGTGTCTAGAGACAGGTCAAGGGGGAATGGTTTGAAGCTGAGGCAGGGCAGGTCTAGACTGCATCTGAAGGAGTAGTTCTTCAGCCTGAGGGCAGTGAGATTCTGGAACAGGCTGTCCAGATTGGTGGTGGCTGCCTCCTTCCTGGAGGTGTTAAAGGCCAAACTGGATGAAGCCTTGAGTAACTTTGGTCTAGTTGAGAGGTGTCCCTGCCCACGGCAGGGGGTTGAACTGGATGATCTTCAATGTCATAAAGCATTCTGTGCACCTGTGTCTAAGCTGCAGCTAACAAGTAGCAAGGCTGCAGAACAGAGCAGAATTTTACATGGCACTGGCTAAGCCAAGTCACAAATGAGCAAGTAACTGAAATGGAGACACTTTGCCCTTTCCCCTTTCAGCAGCTGGAGCATCTGGAAAAGCTAAAGGCTGGATCACTCCACCCTATCAGCAACAGGGATGCCTTTGCATCCCAAAGTGCCAGGGAACAGTGGAGCTGCAGGACATGCAGAGCAGACCTTGCAGAAATTAAAATCTCTTATCTCAGATGCTTGCAATCAGAAAGTCCTCACAGTTAACATTTCCTCTTTCTGTGTTTGAGTCACAAACAACTTTTTCATTACCAAATCTGCCACCTTCCTGGAAGGAAAAGAAACAGTGATAATAAACTAGTGACAAGAATGATCTGCTTCTTCAAAGCTTACCTCAAATTGCTTTAAAAGATAAGAGTCAGTTACAACAAAAGATTCATGGATTGATTTGGGTTGTAAGGGACCTTAAAGGTCATCCAGCTCCAACCCCCTGCCACGGGCAGGGACATCTCCCACTAGCCCAGGCTGCTCAAGGCCTCATCCACCCTGGCCTTGAACACCTCCAGGGAAGGAGAATCCACATCCACGCTGGTCAACCTATTCCTATGATGCAGGAAATTAAAACTCTACTACACCTCAGAGCTCTATTACTTGATAACAGACCTGTGGTTGAGCCCAGCAGAGAGAAGGAAAGATGGGACATCAGTAACAACCTGATGCACAAAGAGCCCACAGCATGCAGAGTCAGCAAGCAGCAAAACCCCCACATCTGTCTGTCTTTGTTCAGAATGAGCATTTAGTATTGAGTACACAAAATTACTCATGGATTCATACAATGGTTTGGGTTGGAAGGGACCTCAGAGATCACTTACTGCAACCCCCTGCCACAGGCAGGGACACCTCCTACCAGCACAGCTTGCTCAAGGCCTTTAACACCACCAGGCAGGGAGCAGCCACAGCCTCCCCAGGCAACCTCTTGTCAGTTTCTCCCCACCCTACTCTCAACAATTTCTTCTTCATCTTCACTCTCTCTCTCTCCTCTCCCAGCTCAAAGCCATTGTCCCTCATCCTGGCTCTCCCAGCCCATGTCACAACTGCCTCTCCAGCTCAACTGTGGTCACTCTGCAGGTACTTGGAGGCAAAAAAAGTGACACCTTGGCAACCAAAGAGGGAAGTAGCTCCCAGTTTATTAGGTAAACTCTACTTAGTAGAATTACTACTATTTACTCAGTAAATACTTCTACAGCATCACTACAAGATACTGCAGAAGTGTGACACAGGAACCTTGCTCAGAGATCTCTCTCTTCTATATCCAAAATCCAACTATATTTACAGGGAGCAGGAGTGCAGAAGGAAAAACAAATCCCAAAGTACCACAACAAAACCCAAAAAAACACCTCACAGCCTCCCCAAACATCCAAACTCAAGTAAATAATCAATCAATACCCCAAAGCCCCAAATCTCCCAACCAATAAAAAACATCAACCCCAAGAAATTTAAAAGGACACCCCAAAAAATGAGCAAAATCCAAATCCCAGGTGTTTAAGGGTTTAGAGCAGCTCAAGCTCTAGTTACCACTTCACTTTTGATTCAGTGGCTCCAGTTTTGGCTTGGGTTTAGCATTTCCAAACTCCATCTTCACAACAAATCCTTTAAGCAGCATTTAAAGGGGTCCTACCTGGCCAGCTGAGCAAGCTGAAAAGGCTTTAACTCAACGTTTTGGCCACGACAATCCCAAGCAGCACTACAGGCTGGGGCCAGAGTGGCTGAGAGCAGGCAGGCAGAGAGGGAGCTGGGGGTGCTGGGAGAGAGGAGCTGAAGAGGAGGCAGCAGTGCCCAGGTGGGCAGCAGAGCCAATGGCATCCTGGGCTGGCTCAGGAGCAGTGTGGGCAGCAGGACAAGGGAGGTTCTTGTGCCCCTGTGCTCAGCACTGCTCAGGCCAGTCCTGGAGTGCTGTGTCCAGTTCTGGGCTCCTCCATTGCAGAGAGATGTTGAGGTGCTGGAAGGTGTTGAGAGAAGGGCAGCAAGGCTGGGGAGGAGCCTGGAGCTTTGTTGCTAGTGCAAAGCAGACCTTCACTAAACTCTTTTCCCTCCCAAAGGCCAGGCAGGGATGCAGTGCTGGATGGTTCAGAGCTGAGGTATCTGCAGCATTCCCAGCCCCTTCAGCTGAGGAGCTGCTGTCTGCAGCTCCCTGAAGGGAGGCTGTAGCCAGGTGGGGTTGGGCTCTGCTGCCAGGCAAACAGCAAATGAAGAAGGGGACACAGCCTGAAGCTGTGCCAGGGCAGGGTCAGGCTGGATGCTAGGAGGAAGTTGCTGGCAGAGAGAGTGATTGGCATTGGAATGGGCTGCCCAGGGAGGTGGTGGAGTGGCCGTGGCTGGAGGTGTTGAAGCCAAGCCTGGCTGGGGCACTTAGTGCCATGGTCTGGTTGGTTGGGCAGGGCTGGGTGCTAGGTTGGACTGGCTGAGCCTGGAGCTCTCTTCCAACCTGCCTGACTCTGTAGCTCTCCATTTTTGTTTGTTTGCTTGTTTTTAAAGGATGCCTCAGAGAACATTTCAGGCAGTGGTTACATAACTCTGCTGATGTCAGTTTTGCTTTGTCTCAGCCCCACTATGCTGCATAATTACAGAGAATCACACAGAGTCACAGAATGGTTGGGGTTGGAAGGGACCTCCAGCAGTCATCGAGTCCAACCACCCTGCCACAGCAGGGTCACCTCATGAAGGTCACACAGGATCAAACCCAGACAGGTTCTGAACATCTGGAGAGGAGAAGACTCCACAATCCCCTGGGCAGCCTCCTGTCCCCTCTGCAGCCCAGATGCCTGCCTGAAGTGGAGTTCAGGAGCAGATGAGGAGTCAGAGACAGGGCCTGAAAAATAATTCCACTGATAAAGGAGTTATCTACTCAAAAACATAGGATCAGAGAACCTTAGTGGTTGGAAGGGACCTCCAAATGTCATCCAGTCCAACCCTCTGCCAGGGCAGCACCACCCAGGGCAGGGCACACAGGAACACATCCAGGTGGGCTTGGAAAGGCTCCACAGAAGGAGACTATACAGACTCTCTGGGCAGCATGCTCCAGGCCTCCAGCACCCTCACACTGACAAAGTTTCCCCTCCTGTTGCCCTGGCACCTCCTCTGCTCCAGCTGGCACCCAGTGCCCCTTGTGCTGCCCTTGGCCACTCCTGAGCAGAGCCTGGCTGCGTCCTCCCGACGCTGCCCTGCACATCTTTAGCTAAGTGGTGCAGCTGTGAAGACTAAAGAACAGGATGAAGCCATCCAGAGAGACACAGACAGGCTGCAGAGGTGGCTGAGGAGAACCTCATGAGGTTCAGCAAGGCACAGTGCAAGGGTTGGAGCAACCCTGGATGTCAATGCAGGCTGGGGGTGATGAGACTGAGAGCAGCCTTGCAGAGAAGGCCTTGGGGGTGCTGGTGGGGGAGAAGCTCGGCAGGAACCAGCAATGGGCACTGCCAGCCCAGAAGGCCAAGGGCAGCCTGGGCTGCATCCAAAGCAGTGTGGGCAGAGATGGAGAGAGGGGATCCTGCCCACTGCTCTGGGGAGACCTCACCTGCAGGGCTGGGTTCATCTGCGGTACCCCAATACAGGAGAAACATGGACATGATGGAGAGGATCCAGAGGAGACCATGAAGGTGATCAGAGGGCTCAGTACCTCTCCTATAGGGACAGGCTGAGAGAGATGTGGTTGTACAGCCCGGAGAAGAGGTTTCAGGGAGACCTTAGGACTGCATTTCAGCATCTGTAGGGGAACTGCAGGCAGGCTGGGGAGGGACTGCTCAGAAGGGGCTGTGGGGACAGGCTGAGGGCAGTGGTTTGGAAGCGGAGCAGGGCAGAGTTAGGTTAGGCATCAGGAGGAAGTTGTGCACAGTATGGGTGGGGAGACATTGGCACAGGCTTCCCAAAGCTGTGCTTGAGGCCCCATCCCTGCAGACATTCAGGATGTAGCTCTGGGCAGCCTGCTCTAGCTGGAGGTGTCCCTGCTACCTGCAGTGGGGTTGGGCAAGATGCCCTTGGAGGGTCCCTTCCAACTCAATGCACTCTGTGAACTTGTGTAGAATTGCGTTAGGGGACTGTGGAGAGGTCCCAAAGCAGTAGCCATGGCAAGAGAAATACTCCACCAATTCTGGTTATTTTCTACCCATTTGGTGTAAGTTGCAGCCTCAACCAGCAAACAGCAAAAGGAGCAAAACAAAGAGAAAAGCTTTGTTTGAAGAAAAAAGTCAGGAATTCAGGAACCACAGATCTGTTGAGGCTAGAAGGGACCTTTGAGATGACCAAGTCTTGCCTCAAGCTCACAATCCCACCACTACTAGTAAGCCACTACCATGTTTGGAGGACAGCTGTTGGCTTTCACAGGTGACCAACCATCACACTTGGGCAAGATGACCACGAATGGAGAGGGAAGCTGCAGCAGGCCCAGTGTTCAGAGAGCTGTGTGCTTTGTTTGGCTCAGAACTGACACACCCAGGAAAGCTAAGAGGGAAAGAAGATAAATCAACAAAAGCAACCCCAGAATTGGACAACCTTTAGGGTCGTTGTTTTCAAGAGAGTCTCACTGACCCAACCACAGCCAACTGGAACAGGTTGCCCAGGGAGGTTGTGGCTGCTTCCTCCCTGGAGGCATTTAAGGCCAGGCTGGATGAGGCCTTGAGCAGCCTGCTCTAGTGGGAGGTGTCCCTGCCTATGGCAGGGGGTTGGAGCTGGATGATCCTTGAGGTCCCTTCCAACCTAAACCATTCTATGATTCTATGAACTGGGCCTTAAGAAGTCAAGGCCACCTGCAGCAATCCAGAAGGACACCTCTAAGTGATGCTTGAGATGGGGAGGGGGACACCCTGAACCTGGCACACAGCACCAAGGAGCTCTGGAAAAGCTATCCTGAACCTGGCACATGGCACCCAGGAACTCAGGGAATGCCATCCTGACCCTGCCACACAGCACCCAGCAGCTCTGGGAATGCCATCCTGACCCTGCTACACAGCACCCAGCAGCTCTGGGAATGCCATCCTGACCCTGCTACACAGCAGGCAGGAGCTTGCAAGAAGGAACCTGACCCTGCCCCACCAGCCGAGAGCGGTAAGAGCTCCTCAGGGGCTGCACTCAGCCCAGCTGGCTGCCAGCTAATCCCCGCAGTGCTGTCCATTACCTTTAAGTACGATCCGTAGTACTTGGTGACATAGGGACTGTCACACTGACTTAGCACAGTTATCTCCTGCTGTATATCTTCTATTTCATCCTCTGCTTCCTCCAGGTCGATGATTTTGATAGCAACCACTTGCTGTGTCCGATTATCGATTCCTTTAAAGACCTCCCCAAATGAGCCTTTACCAATGCGTTCCAGTTTGGTGAAGAGCTCCTCTGGGTCTGCTCGATGGTTCTAGAAACAAAAAGAGAAAAAGAGGGGGGGGGAAATCATGACATACACAAATTATTTAATGTGCTTTCAAGTTACTACCTCCCATTACTTCTCACAAAGCACATCATTCATGTTCAGGCACAGCTCCAGGCTGGGTGGGGAATGGCTGAGAGCAGCCCTGAGGAGAAGGACCTGGGGGTCTGGGGTGACAAAAAGCTCAACATGAGCCTGCAGTGTGAGTGCAGCCCAGACAGCAACCCTGTGCTGGGCTGCAGCAAGAGCAGTGTGGCCAGCAGGGCAAGGGAGGGGATTCTCCCCCTTTACTCTGCTCTCCTCAGACCCCACCTGGAGTACTGTGTGCAGTTCTGGAGCCCCCAGCACAAGCAGGACATGGAACTGCTGGAGCCAGTCCAGAGGAGAGCCACGAAGATGCTCAGAGGGCTGCAGCAGCTCTGCTATGAGGACAGGCTGAGAGAGTTGGGGCTCTGCAGCCTGGAGAAGAGAAGGCTTCCAGGAGACCTTGGAGTGGCTTTGCAGTATCTGAAGGGAGCCTACAGGAAGGCTGGGGAGGGACTATTGACAAGGTCTAGTAATGTCAGGACGAGGGGGAATGGGTTTAAGCTGGAAGAGGGGAGATTTAGACTGGATGTTAGGAGGAAGTTCTTTACAGTGAGGGTGGTGAGACACTGGCACAGGTTGCCCAGGGAGGTTGTGGATGCTTCCTCCCTGGAGGCGTTTAAGGCCAGGCTGGATGAGGCCTTGAGCAACCTGCTCTAGTGGGAGGTGTCCCTGCCTATGGCAGGGGGTTGGAGCTGGATGATCCTTGAGGTCCCTTCCAATCTAAACCATTCTATGATTCTATTCACCAAAGCTCACCCAGTCCAAGCCCCTGCAGTCAGCAAGGACATGCTCCACTAGAGCAGGCTATTCAGAGCCCCACCAAGCCTGACCTTCAGTATCTCCAGGGATGGGGCCTCAGCCACATCCCTGGGCAGCCTGTTGCAGTGTTCCACCAGCCTCATGGTGCAAAACTTCTTCCTCACATCCAACCTAAATCTGCTCTGCTCTAATTCCAAACCATTGTCCCTCACTCTAACTCTGTAAGCCCTGGCCAAAAATTCCTCCCAGCTCTCCTGGACCATCTGGAAGGCTGCTTTAAGGTCTTCCTCAAGCCTTCTCTTTTCCAGGATCAACAGCCCCAACTCTCCCAGCCTGTCCCCACAGCAGAGGTTCTCCAGCCCTACGAGCATCTTGGTGGCCTCCTCTGGACCCTCTCCAGCAGGTCCAGGTCTCTCTTGTGCTGGGGTCCCACAGCTGGACCCAGACCTGCAGGTGAGGTCTCCCCAGAGCAGAGCAGAGGGGCAGGATCCCCTCTCTCCATCTCTGCCCACACTGCTTTGGATGCAGCCCAGGCTGCCCTTGGCCTTCTGTGCTGCCAGTGCCCATTGCTGCCTCCTGCCCAGCTTCTTATCCAGTAGAACACCCAAGTCCTTCTCCAGAGGGCTGCTTTCCATCACCCCATCCGCCAGCCTGCACTGCTAATGAGGATTGTTCCGACGCAGGTTCACAGTCCTGCACCAGCAGAAGGCTTGCATCAGATAAATGTATTTCCTGCACACTACATTCCAATTCAGCTATTAATTACAGACATGCATTATGCAATAAAAGTCAAAGGTAAACAAGCCCAAGCAGGGAGGAAGTCAGGTACAAACCTCATTTCACTTTCCCTACAGCCCCTCAAAATGAAAGGATGGAGCTGGTCTTCATATTTATCTTATCTGTGCAGCAACTCAGAAGAGTGGGGGATGCAATTACTGGCACAGCAGCACTAAAATCATCACCCAGGCAGAAAAGGCTGAGCTTTCTAGCTGGCCTTGGGCAGACAGAGCAGCCCATCCAGTCATGCAACATGCAGCAGGTTGTGGGAGGAATGCAGCACCCACTGCTTACCAGCAGATCTGAGATCTGGTCAGATCTTCAGGGCAACTAAAAGTGCTGGCAAATGCCAGAATGAGGGACAAGAGCTTTGAGCTGGGAAAGGGGAAACAGAGTGGAGATGAGGAAGAAATTGTTGAGAGTGAAGGTGGGGAGACACTGGCACAGGCTGCCCAGGGAGTTGTGGCTGCTCTCTCTCTGGAGGTGTTGAAGGCCAGGCTGGATGAGGCCTTGAGCAAGCTGTGCTGGTGGGAGGTGTCCCTGCCCATGGCAAGGAGTTGGAGCTGGAGGACCTTGAATCATAGAATGAACCAGGTTGGAAGAGAGCTCCAAGCTCATGCAGTCCAACCTAGCACCCAGCCCTGGCCAATCACCCAGACCATGGCACTGAGTGCCTTGTCCAGTCTTTTTTTGAACGCCCCCAGGCACGGCCACTCCACCACCTCCCTGGGCAGCCCATTCCAATGCCAATCATTCTCTCTGTCAACAACTTCCTCCTAACATCCAGCCTAGACCTCCCCCAGCACAACTTGAGGTCCCTCCCAACCCAAATCATTCTATGAATCTAGAAAACAAGACTGAGAGACATTTGGAAAAGGAGTAAGAAGGCTGAAGCAGAATATTAAAGCCATGGCCATGATGAGAACTGGCTGCCATCACCCAGGCATGCCTTAAGAAGAGGAGCACAGCACTGCTGAGGACACCTGCCGTGATGATTAACCACACTCCATACCAGCAGGACTGATTATTATACAAACAGCTTCACCTTCTCAGCTCCATTCCAGCAGTCACAAGGGAAAAAAACAGAAGCAAAGTCTCCTTTTGCCTTGGCCACTGAGTGGGCTGTGGCTGCTGAAGGGTACCAAGGACCAGTTTAAGACCACAACAGTAAAGAAAGTTTCCAGAGAAGAGTTTTGAAGAGGTGAGGCAGATGTGCTAAGAGAACAGCCTATGTTCTGCAAAGCAACAGAATGAAACTGCTGTCAGAACAAGGCAGCACACTGCAGAAATCCACCCTGGACCCAGAAACAGCTGCCCCAGGAAGTCCTCAGATTTGGCAGTAACATCCGAAAACAAGAAAGAGATGCTTTGCTTTAGAGCTTCCTCTCACCCCAAAACTCAGAACCAGAAGTAGTGATACTGCTGCTGAAAGCAAACACTCAACCCAAGGCACAGGTTGTCCAAAGTACCAACAAGGAGCTCCAGAGAACATCTTTACAATTGCTGTGCTTGCAAATGGACACAAAGACCTCTACCAGGAAAAAAATATCTGACTCCTTTAACTCAGGCCACACAGGGCAGAATCGTTTCCACACTAGGCCCTTACTGCTGCTTCTTCAGACTCAAACAATGGATGATGTTGGAAGGGAACTTAAAGCTCAGGCAGCTTGAAACCCCTGCCACGGGCAGGGACACCTCCCACCAGCACAGCTTGCTCAAGGCCTCATCCAGCCTGGCCTTCAGCACCTCCAGGAAGGGGCAGCCACAGCCTTCCTGGGCAACTCTGCCAGGGTCTCCTCACTCTCAACAATTTCTCCCCCCTCCCCCAGCTCAAAGCCATTGTCCCTCCCCCTGCCACTCCCAGCCCTTGTCACGAGTCCCTCCCCAGCTCTCCTGCAGCCCCTTCAGGCACTGCAAGGCTGCTCTGAGGTCTCCCTGGAGACTTCACTTCTCCAGGTTCAACAGCCCCAACTCTCCCAGCCTGTCCCCACAGCAGAGCTTCTCCAACCCTCTGAGCAACTTGGTGGCCTCCTCTGGCCCCTCTGCAGCAGCTCCATGTCCTTCTTGTGCTGTGTTCCCAGCACTGGAGGCAGTGCTGCAGGTGAGGGCTGAGCAGAGCAGATTGGAGGGGCAGAATCCCCTCCCTGTGCTGCTGCTCTCCCTGCTCTGGCTGCAGCCAGCACACAGCTGGCTCTGGGCTGCCAGCCACCAGTGCTGGCTGCTGGGCACTTTGGCACCAACTGACACCCCTAAGGTGTCAGTTCTCCAGGCTGCTTTCACCCACTTCTTGTCCAGCCTGGATTTGTGCTTGGAATTGCTTCAACCCAGGTGCAGGACCTCGCACTTGGCCTTGTTCATCTTCATCAGATGAGCTGTCTTCAGCCTGTCCAAGGCCCTCTCCCACCAGAATTTATTCTATCACCAGAATTTATTCCACAAATACATGAGAAGAATCACAAAACCAGCTTTAATCCTGTAATTTGTCATCTTTATTTGCAGTGCAATCAGTTCACTGCTTATATATCCCAAGCTGTCAGCTGGACTATCACAAGAGGCAGACACATGAAGTCGAATGGCAGATTCATTATGCTATGTGGAGTTCAAGTCTTAGGTTTGGAAATACAGCAGACATGCTGAGCAGCACCTTAAAAGCAAGAAGGAGGAATTTCCCCATGGTCTAAAACATGCTTGCTGCTACCTGCATCATTAAAAGAAATGAAACCAGAAACAAAACAAAAACAACTCACCAAGCAAAATAAACCAATGAAAAGAACAACTCCCTCAGCCTCAGAGATTTAACTGAGCAAAAAAATGCTGTGTTCTCTTCTGCTGATGTAAAAATGTGAGCAAATACACACTCAAAACAGATGCAAAAAGGATGAGCACTATTTGCTCTGCCACCTGGGACAGCTAACACTACTGTAATGGAAAGAAGATGACTGAAGTCTTTCAGGTGGCTCAGAAAACTTTCAGGTAGACAAAAACCCACCAAAACCAACAGGAAACCTTCAAACTGCCTAAAGGTGGCCAGACTGTCACACACCACTGCTTCACCTCCTTCCCTGTGGCCATCAGGAGGGGGGCAGGGATTATGCCCCCTGTACTGCTGAGGCCACATCTTGGGTCCTGCATTCGGTTTGGGACCTTTGCCCCTAGAAGGACACTGAGGAGCTGGATTGGGTCCAGAGAAGAGCAACAAAGCTGGGGAAGGGTCTGGAGAACAGGGCTGGGGAGGAGCAGCTGAGGGAGGTGGCTGTGTGCAGGGTGGAGGAGGCTGAGGGCAGAGCTCATTGCTCTCTACAGCTCCCTGAGAGGAGGCTGCAGTGAGGTGGGGGTTGGGCTCTGCTCCCTAGTCTCAGGTAACAGGATAAGAAATGTCCTGAAATTGTGCCAGGAGAGGGTTAGGTTAGAGATGAGGAAAAATGCCTTTGGTGCAAGAGTAATCAGGGATTGGCACAGACTGCCCAGGGAGGTGGTGGAGTCCTCACGCCTGGAGGTGTTTGAGAAACCTGTGGCTACAGTACATCAGTCCATGGTTTGGTGGCCTTGGGTTGATGCTGGACTGGAGGATTTTGGAGGCCTTTGCCAAACAAAAAAGTCTGTGATTCTGTCACCTGTTTATTGTTCAGACTGAAAAACAAGTTGTAAACAGCTGTTGTTTGGTTTAAAATCTAATCTATTTAGTCTCTCTATCTATACCCATAGGTGTTTAACAAGCTTGTTGCAGGGTCAAGTGCAGCAGAAGCACCAAGGGCTGGCACCCAGCCTGTCCCTGCTGCTAGCTAAGCTCCTGAATTGCCATTTAGCTCACCATCTAAGTGTTCCTAGACTACATTACTTGCAATAAGGAATAATTAACTGATAGTTCTCCATTTCCAATTAACAAAGACACACATCCCCAAGGAACAGCAGAGTTAAGAGAGGCTGAGAAAAAGCTGTTGCTGACCGTAAAATGCTAATCTTCATTTTGAGACCTTTGGAGCTGAGATCCCAGAAATCATTCAGGCTAACTAACAGCTGTTGAGTTGAAAACTGTTTAACACTTCTAGACACAAAAAAAGAACAACAATTTAAGCACAAGCTCTCAACTCAGCCAGCCCTTCACGAGTGCTTGATGAACTCAAAGGACATGACTTCAGTATCTGATGGAGACCTCCAAGAAGGCTGAGCCGGGACTGTTCAGAAGGGGCTGTGGGGACAGGACAAGGGCAATGGTTTGGAACTGGAGCAGGGCAGAGTTAGGTTAGACACTGGGAGGAAGTTGTGCACAGTGAGGGTGGGGAGAGCCTGGCACAGGCTGCCCAGGGCTGTGCTTGAGGCCCCATCTCTGGAGTCATTCAAGCTCAGCCTTACTGTGACCCTGTACAGCCTGTTTTGGTTGGAGGTGTCCCTGCTGCCTGCNCGTCCAATCCTGCCTTGAACAGCTCCAGGGACAGCGACTCCACCACCTCCCTGGGCAGCCCATTACAGTAGCCAATGACTCTCTCAGGGAAGAACTTTCTCCTCACCTCAAGCCTAAATTTCCCCTGGCACAGCTTGAGGCTGTGTCCTCTTGTTCTGGTGCTGGAGAGTAACCTTAAGCTCCTTTGCTTGGAGAGTAACCTTAAGCAGAAAATTCCTCTGGGCTCCTGGGTGGACTCATCAGTCAATGCTCTACACCCAGTGCACCGTCACCAACCGCACAAGCCAGGCCTCCAAACTCTCCTCCAAGCTACTTCAGGTGAATCACAGAAACATGCAGGCTGGCAGAGCCCCTCAGGAGCACCAAGTCCAACCTAGAATTCTACTCTACAAGATTCACCTTAAACCATAGCCCCAGACACCACATCCAAACCACCCTGAAACACAGCCAGGGTGGGGGACTCCAGCACCTCCATGGGCAGCTCATCCCAGTCCCTGACCACTCTCTCTGTGAAAAACGTTTTCCAGTCTAAACCTTCCCAGCCTCAGCTTGAGGCCATTCCACTTGTTCTGTCTCCAACTACCTGTGAGCAGAGCCCAGCAGCAGCCTCTCCACAATGTTCCTTCGGGTAGTTGTAGACAGCAATGAAGTCTTCCCTCAGTCTCCTTTGGTTTCAAACTAACCAGCCCCTGCTCCCTCAGTCGCTCCTCAACAGAGCTTTAAAAACCTGTTTTAACTTTCAACAACTCCTACTGCCACTAGATGGGAGTGCTGAAGTAGAGGAAGAGACAGGGGACAGGTGGACTTTCAACCAGTGTGGAACTCCATGTGGATGCCCAGGAAGGAGAGGTGGAACAGAGAGGCAGAGGAGTTGAGGTGCTGGAAGGTGTCCAGAGAAGGGCAGCAAGGCTGGGGAAGAGCCTGGAACACAAACCCTATGAGGAGAGGCTGAGGGAGCTGGGGGTGTGCAGCCTGCAGAAGAGGAGGCTCAGGGCAGAGCTCATTGCTGTATACAACTACCTGCAGGGAGGCTGCAGCCAGCTGGGGTTGGGCTCTGCTGCCAGGCAGCCAGGGACAGAAGAAGGGGACACAGCCTCAAGCTGTGCCAGGGCAGGTTGAGGATGGATGTTAGGAGGAAGTTGTTGGCAGAGAGAGTGATTGGCATTGGAATGGGCTGCCCAGGGAGGTGGTGGAGTCAGCGTCCCTGGAGGTGTTCAGGAAAAGTCTGGCTGGGGCACTTAGTGCCATGGTCTGGTTGACTGGATAGGGCTGGGTGCTAGGTTGGACTGGATGAGCTTGGAGGTCTCTTCCAACCTGGTTGATTCTATTCTATTCTACTCTATTCTAACAAACAGTGTGGCATTATTAGAGGGAAGTGTCACATCTTGCTCTTCTGAGAAAACCCTCTCACAGCAAGCAGTCAGCTTTACAGCTTCTGCTGTTCTCCAAGGCTGACAAGAGGCTGCAGGGCACTCGAGGAGAAGGGCAAATATTTCTGACCAACTATGGGTAGGAGTGAATGTTCTTTGGAAAGGCTTCAAGCTCGGGACACAACTTAAAAGAGGGCCTTAGAACAAAGACTGCATTTGGACACAGATCTGCTCCTGCCTTTCTTAACTTCCTTGCCTTTCAGGTGCCTGGGGACAGGAATGTTTCTCTACCACTCCTTACATTTTCTGAACAAAGGTAAATGCATAGAATGGTTTAGTGGCCACAGTGGTGTTAGGCTATCTTAGCCTTGGTCTTCTTGATCTTAAAGGTCTATTCCAACCCAAACGCATCTCCAATTCTGTGATTACTTCATGGCAGAGAAGTGCCAGCGTTGGAAGGGACCTCAAGGATCATCTAGTTCCAACCCCCCTGCCACGGGCAGGGACACTTTCCATTAGATCAGGTTGCCTATCCTCCTCCTGGTGTGGAAAAGAATGGAGATCCAGCTGATAGAAATTAAACTGCCTCTGTGTACACACACCTCCAACAGAGACCAAGCATTTCTCACAGCACAGCTAAGCTCTGCTCTGGGAGAAATTCAGATTTCTTAACACTATTAAACACTCCTGAGCGAAACAACCAATTGTTATTTCCAGATCATTTGCTGAATGGGGAAAAGGGAGTTGAAGCTTCGAAGTTACCTGCAAAAAAAAATGAGTTTTTTTTTTAAGTTCTGGACTCCTCCATTGCAGAGAGATGTTGAGGTGCTGGAAGGTGTTGAGAGAAGGGCAGCAAGGCTGGGGAGGGGCCTGGAGCACAGCCCTGTGAGGAGAGGCTGAGGGAGCTGGGGGTGTGCAGCCTGCAGCAGAGGAGGCTCAGGGCAGAGCTCATTGCTGTCTGCAGCTGCCTGCAGGGAGGCTGTAGCCAGCTGGGGTTGGGCTCTGCTGCCAGGCAGCCAGCACCAGAAGAAGGGGACACAGCTTCAGGCTGTGCCAGGGCAGGTTCAGGCTGGATGTGAGGAGGAAGTTGTTGTCAGAGAGAGTGATTGGCATTGGAATGGGCTGCCCAGGGAGGTGGTGGAGTGGCCGTGGCTGGAGGTGTTGAAGCCAAGCCTGGCTGGGGCACTTAGTGCCATGGTCTGGTTGGTTGGGCAGGGCTGGGTGCTAGGTTGGGCTGGCTGAGCCTGGAGGTCTCTTCCAACCTGCTTGAGTCTATGATTCTAAGAACAACAAAGCAACCCAAACTGGTTTGCATGGGGACTCTGATGCTTCTAGGTCAGCAGACGGCAACGCCACGACAGACACTGCATGGCCTCCCTCATCACCTCTCCCAAGATAACACATGTAAGCAGACTAATCAGGAAGAAAATCTCTTGGTATTCCCCTCCCCATGCCTGTTTGCAGAGGCAAAAGCAGAAGCAAGTCTGACAGGCACATTGGCATGGCCAGCTCCAGCCTGGCCAGCCTCAGCAGCAGCCCTCATGCAAGGCCTCTGAAGAGCTCAGCAGCTCCAACATTTCACCAGGCCACAACCACACAGCCTGGGGTACTGTTCAGCAGAACCTCTCCTCCTCTCTTACACCACTACAGGTCACTGCTTCTGTGTTTATATACATGAAAGGACCCATACAGAGCCGCAGAATCAGAGCACAGCTCCGCTTGGAAGGGACCTCAGAGGTGATCTCAGCCAGCTGCTCAGAAGCCCCAAATAAAAACAACCACAGCAGAAGGTAGCCTCGTTTTTGGCAGTGTACCTGCAAGAGCTGCACCAGTGCTGTGTAACACCTTTCTCAGCAACATGGACAGAGGGATCAAGCACACCCTCAGCAGGTTTACAGTGGCACCAAGCTGTGTGGCACAGCTGACTTGCTGGAGGGCAGGGATCCATCCAGAGGGAGCTGGGCAGGCTGGAGAGGTGTGCCCAGGCCAACCTCATGGCATTCAACAAGGCCATGGTCCTGCACCTGGGTGGGTGCAATCCCAAGCACCAAACCAGGCTGGTTGGTGAATGGCTGAGAGCAGCCCTGAGGAACAGGACCTGGGGGTCTGGGCTGATGAAAAGCTCAACATGAGCCTGCAGTGTGAGTGCAGCCCAGACAGCAACCCTGTGCTGGGCTGCAGCAAGAGCAGTGTGGGCACAGGGCAAGGGAGGGGATTCTGCCCCTTGGCTCTGCTCTCCTCAGACCCCACCCGGAGTACTGTGTGCAGTTCTGGAGCCCCCAACACAAGCAGGACATGGAAGTGTTGGAGCCAGGCCAGAGGAGGCCACCAAGATGCTCAGGGGGCTGCAGCAGCTCTGTTCTGAGGACAGGCTGAGAGAGTTGGGGCTCTGCAGCCTGGAGAAGAGAAGGCTTCCAGGAGACCTTGGAGTGGCCTTGCAGGATCTGAAGGGGGCTGCAGGAGGGACTGTTGACATGGCCTTGTAATGACAGGACAAGGGGTAATGGGTTTAAATTGGCAGAGGGAAGACTGAAACTGGACGTTAGGAAGAAGTTCTGTACAGTGAGACACTGGCACAGGTTGCCCAGGGAGGTTGTGGCTGCTCCCTCCCCAGAGGTGTTCAAGGGCATGCTGGATGAGGCCTTGGGCAACCTGTTCTAGCGAGAGGTGTCCCTGCCTATGGCAGGGGGTTGGAAGTAGATGAGCTCTGAGGTCACTTCCAACCTAAACCATTCTATGACTCTAAGAAAGCAGCAGTGAAAGACCTGGGGGTGTTGGTTGTCAGCAGCTGAACAGCAGCCAGTGTGTACCCAGGTGGTCTAGAAGGTCACCAGCAACCTGACCAGGATCTGCAATAGTGTGGCCAGCATTCCAGGGCAGTGATCATGCCCCTGTGCTCAGCACTGGTGAGGCCACAACTCAAACAGCAGGTTCAGGCTTGATGAAGCATGTCTACATTTGTTATATGTATTAGCTGAGTATGTTTAGTCTGAGAAGCAAAGACTGAAAGAGACCTTATGGATGTCTATGAATATCCGAGGGGTGGGTGTCAAGAAGCAGGGGCCAGGGCTCTTTGAGTCCTGTGACAGGACAAGGAGCAATGACACAAGCTGGAACCCAGGAGGTTCCACCTCAACCTGAGGAGAAACTTCTTCACGGTGGCAGTGCTGGAGCCCTGGAGCAGGCTGCCCAGAGAGATTGTGGAGTCTTCTCTGGACACTTTTCAAACTCACATGGATGTGTTCCTGTGTGACCTGCCCTGGATGACTCTGCTCTGGCAAGGGCGGCTGGACTGGATGATGTCCAGAAGCCCCTTCCAACCCCTACCATTCTGTGACTGATCTCTTTCCTTGCACTACCTGCAGGCAGTTTCAGCTCTCAAACACCCCCATTAATTACTCACCACACACTCTCTATTATCTAACAATTTACACACACACACACCCCACAGAGAGCGAGAGATTCCTGCAGCTGCTCCCCACCTTCTCCTCCCACCACTTCTCTTTTAAAACCCTCTTACAAGTGAAGCACACAAACAGTGCCACAGGCCTGTGTGTACACAGAATGCAAACAGGCTGCAGGCTCAGGTGCAGACCCATTAAGACTTACACAGAGTGAAATGAACCTGCAGACATCCAAACCAAGGAGGCAACCTGCAGATCTATTTCTCCTCCACTCTGCACACACTCTCGCTTCTCAGCAACTTCCACAGCAACTCAGCTGTGATGTTACCCTGCAGTCCTGGTCAAGACTCAGCTAGCACAATGCAGTCTTTGCTGCCTCACCTACTGCAACTGTCTGACACATGCTGAAGAGAAAATCCTTCTACCAACACAACAATTTCGTTTCACAAAGCATCAAACTGCCACGTTAGCAAGCTGGAATGAGGCTTGTTCAATACCTTCAATCAATGAAAAGACAGGGTACTCTGATGGTACCAAACTGGGAGGAGTGGCTGACACCCAGTCAGGCTGTGCTGCCATCCAGCCAGATCTGGACAGGTTGGATGGCTGAGCAGAGTGAACCTCATGAAGTTCACCAAGGACAAGTGTAGGATGCTGCACCTGGGGAGGAACAACCGCCTGCACCACGACAGGTGAGAGGGGACCTGCTGAGAAGCAGCTCTGTGGAGGATGACCCAAGAGTGCTGGTGGACAACAAGTTTGCCATGAGCCAGCAATGTGCCTTCAGGGACAAGGCTGCCAACTTCATTCTGGGGTGCATGAAGTGTGGCCAGCAGGCTGAAGGAGGTTCTCCTGCCCCTCTACTGTGTCCCAGTGAGGCCACATCTGATGTACAGTGTCCAGTTCTGGGCTCCCCAATTCAGGAGCGGCAGAGAACTACTGGTGAAAGTCCAGTGGAGGCCACAAAGATGCCGAGAGGACTGGACTACCTCTGTGAGAAGGAAAGGCTGAGAGCCCTGGGGATGTTTAGCATGGAAAAGACAAGACTGAGATGGAATCTTCTCAATGATGACCAACATCTAAAGGGTGAAGGTCAAGAGGATGAGACTGGGCTCTGTTCAGCGGTGCCCAGTGACGGGACAAGGGGCACTGGGCACAAACTGGAACGCAGAGGTTTCACCTCAACACGAGGAGAAACTTCTTGACTTTGAGGGTGGCAGAACCCTGGAGCAGGCCAGAGAGGCTGCAGAGTCTCCTTCTCTGGAGACTCTCGAGACCCACCTGGACACATTCCTGTGCCCTGGGTGACCCTGCTTTGACAGAGGGTTGGACTGGACGATCTTTTGAGGCCCCTTCCAATCTCTACCACTCTGAGCGATTCACAGCAGGCAGCAAAAACTAGATCTGAGCTTTGCTGTCTTTAAATGGGACCTGGCCTCCATTACACAGTTCATGAAACATTTCCCTCACCTGACAAGGCCCAGCCTCAGAGCCATTTTTAGTGAGAAGCTGGAGCTCTTCAGTACAAAACCAAAGCAAAAATGAACTAACACAATCCCCATGTGGCTTTGTTTTCGCCCAGTTAGGCGAGCTGCTCAGAAATTCCTTTAGCCATCAACCCCCAGCATTCAAACTCTCCCACTGTCAGATTTTTCAGGAAAGAGTCACCTTCAAACCATCTCTGACCTGTAGCAGATGCAAGCTGTCAAGTGCAGATTGTGCTGAAAAGGGAAAGCACTGAACTCACTTCTATCCTCAGCCATTCTTGCACTTGGGTAACGCAGCGTGAGGAAACAGCACCAATAAGCAAAAAGGAAGAATCACAACACATCTCCCAAAGCTTAGCTCTTTGGCACAGGCAATTACAAACACTTCACACCAATTAGTTGTGAAGAGGACTCTGCATTGAGGGGATAAAACAAGCCACCAAACTGCTCTGTGACTGAATATCCTTGCATTTTAAATGGACTCCCACTTAGCTTCCATTCTCCTCTTACCCACCTAGGAGCTGCTAAAAAACTCCTCAAACCCCTGCATGCAGCTGCACAACCTGCTCACAGCCCTGAGGAGAGTGGCCTACTAACGCTATCAAAAAGAACTGAGGAGGGAGAGGTCCAGGTCTTTACTACACTTTGAAAAAGCCTTAAGTGGCTAAATGTTCTACAGCTATAAAGATCACAGAATGGTTTGGGTTAGAAGGGACCTTAAAGATCATCTAGATTCAAGCCCTTGTCATGGGCAGGGACATAGGATCACAGAATAGCAGGGGTTGGAAGGCACCAAGCCCCCAACCAGAGCAGCATCACCAGGGCAGGGCACACAGGAACACATCCAGGTGAGCACTGAAAGCCTCCATAACAGGAGACTCCACAGCCTCTCTGGGCAGCCTGCTCCAGGGCTCTGCCACCCTCACAGTCAAGAAGTTCCTCCTCACGTTCAGATGCAACTTCCTATGTTCAGGTTTGTGCCTATTGCCTCTGGTCCTGTCACTGGGCACCACCCATCCTCAGCTATTTGTAAGCTTCGATCAGATCCCCCTCAGCCTCCTCTTCTCCAGGCTAACCAGTCCCAGCTCTCTCAGCCTCCCCTCAGGTGAGAGCTGTTCCCGTGCCCTCAGCATCTCAGCAGCCCTGTGCTAGACTCTCTCCAGTAGTTCTCTGTCCTTGTTGAGCTGTGGAGTCCAGAACTGGGCATCGTACTCCAGAAGTGCAGAGCAGAGGAGAAGGAGAGGCTCCCTGAACCTACTGACCACGCTCTCCCTTCACAAACACCTTCACTAGACCAGACTGCCAAAGATGGACATTCTCAGATGAAGACAGAAGTCAGTTCAAGAAAGGTGTTCCTGCCCATGGCAGGGGAGTTGGCGTAGATGATGTCTGATGTCCCTTCCAACATAAACCACTCCGTAATTCCATGGTGAAATCAACAGGTTCTGCTACCCCAAAGCATTCCAACTCCTTTCTCCATGTGGTGGTTTGGGTGTCCCCTGCCCCCCCACACTTTAGAAATCACCCACACTAGACTCAGCCAGCTCTGGAAATATGAATGAAGCTTATATTTACAGCTAGCACAACAGACAAGCAGATATTTACAGTATATACAGTTACAGACAGAAATAGACAAGGTAAAAGGTAATACAGAAACACAACTCCCCTCCCAGAAACCTGAGTCCCCAGGAGGGGCTCCCAACCACCCCTCACCTTCCCTCTACCCCTCTCAACCTTACCCCAGTTGCAAGGAAGAATGGAGGCTCGGCCAGGGGGGTTAAGAAGCAAGGTGAAATCAGTCAAAAGCAAATGGAGGGTGAGGTTAGAGAGTAAGATGGAGTTCAGCCAGCAGCCCCAAGCTCCCCAGCAGGCGAAGAGCCCAGAACAAAGCCCAGAGCAAAGTGAGCAAGTGACTATATCTGTGTTTTGCTTTTCCTTTTTTACACATCTCAGCAAGGCTATGAGGGGAGCAGACCTCACCATCGTTTTCATTTTCCAGCCTATGATCTAGTCTTTCTCACCAAAACATTCTAGCTAGCTTCAAACTAGCACACTCCCTTTGTTAGAGCAGCACGAGTTGGTCTTTCAAAATCCACTTCATCTCCCTGCTGCGTGGGTAATTACCCCTCCTCACTGCCCCAGCTGCCTGCTCGCCCGGATCAGAAGTCAGGAGAGAAGACTGCTGCAGTCTCTCATTGCTGGAGACCATTTGTAATGTCTATGTTATGAACTGCCCTGGAAAACCTCATCTGCAGGGAGGTTCCAAAAGCCACCAGGAAGAGGGAGAACTCCCCATTGGTGAGCTCAGCCTGCTTTCAGAGGCAGCTTTTCCTCCTTGCAAGCAGCCTGCTTATCAGCACACAGTGGGGGTTTATTTTTGCCACACCCATTTAAAAGAACCAGCCAAAACCTAGAGCCTTGCAGCACTTGGGGCAGCTTCCTACTACTTAAAGGTTCTAAATGGCAACTGCTACAGGAATTGTACAGGCCTCTTCCCAGCTCTATCTTAGAAACCACTTTTACATCCCTCCCACAGAATGGCCCAGGTTGGAAGGGACCTCAGAGATCATCTGCTCCAATCCCCCTGCCATGGGCAAGCTCGACCCTACAGTAGACTTTGTTGCTCAAGGCCTCATCCAACCTGGCGTTGAACACATCCAGGGAGGAGGCATCCACAACCACTCTGGGCAACCTGTTCCAGAGTCTCACCACCCTCACACTCAACTTCTTCCTCGGCTCCAGTCTAACCCTGCTCTCCCCCTCAGCTCCACACCACTCCCCCTTGTCCTGTCTCTAGACACCCTCAGGAAAAGTTCCTCTGCAGACTTCCCGCAGGATCCCTTCAGGTACTGGAAGGCAGCTCTGAGGTCCCCCAGAGTCTTCTCCAAGCTGAAGACCCCCAGCTCCCTCAATCTGTCATAGCAGAGGTGCTCCAGCCCTCAGATCATCTCTGTGACCCTCCTCTGGACTTGTTGCAACAGTTCCATGTCCTTGTTATGCTGGGGACATCAGAACTGGACACAGTACTGAGGTGGGGTCTCACCAGAGCAGATTAAAGGGGATGCCCACACTCCTCTTGCTGCAGCCCAGGTTATGACAGAGATTCTCCTCCTATAAATAAGATTAAACTTGCACTATAATCCATCTAGGATAAAAATAACCACCAAATACAGCTTCTTAATTACAACTTTTTAACACAGACAAGAAAGTAACACCCAGACCTTAACTTTAAGCGCATTCATCTTTGGTAAACCTCTCTGCTGTCCTTATTTACAGGCTACACAGAAGGAAAGCAAGGCAGAAGATGACTAGCTGGAAAAGGATGGCTCCAAAACACAATGGAGTTAGAGAGCAGATCACAAGTTTATTTACCACAGATAACTCTCCAGGCATAATCACTGCCTGCAATGAAGCCCAAGTGGAAACCCATGGCTAGAGGACTTCACAGCACTCCTTCAGCTTTGGCAGAGATCACTTTGAGAACGGAAGGTTTCTGCCCTCTCCCCAAGGCTAGAAAGCTGTGCTCTGCTCTTAAACACCAGCCACTGGTCCTACCAATCACACTGGACCCAAAGCTACAAGAAGTAGACAGGAAAAAAAAAAACACAAACCCAAAACTGAAATACAACTCCAAAGGAAGCCAGAAACCTCCCCTGCCGCCAGAAACAACCTGCCCCTTGCAGGAAAGTCCTTTTGCAACGACTTTGCAGCTCATTCCTAGCATGGCAAAGCATCTCATTGCATAAAAGGTCGGGGAAGGGGGAGGGGAGGAAGAGAAACACCCTGAAAAAAAAAAATCAGATTCTTCTTGCCAACTAGGCCAGAATAAAGCTGTGCAGGAATGTAAAAATGTTCTTGCCCTGACTGGTTGCCAGATGACACTTTCCTAGGTGAGAGCCCAACAGCAAGATCATCCTGCTCCCCTCAGGAGTCTATGGCTTTCATTGATTCACATCAGAACAAATCAAATCTTTCTCATTCAGGGTTTTACATCTTGCTTTACATCACTCGTGACAGTGTCGTGCTGTAAAAGTGTTTTTTCTTACTCTGCCTTCAGTTTCCAACACAGAAGTCTGCACTGAACTGCAGCCTGACATCTAGCAAAGCACCTCAGCACCTCTCAACAGAGCCAGAACCCATCCAGCTGAAGGGAAAGCCTGCAAGGATGATCTGGGAGAAGGGAGGAAATGGAAAGAGACTCCAAGGTTGTCAGGACTCAACACATGGTTCTTGACTTCTGGTTCATGACAGCAGTGAAGCCTCTCTAGACCTTCAGACCTTCTACCCCCAGCCCAAACGTGACAGCTGCAGATAACTTTTCTCCTTGTCTGTTCCCTGTCACTGATGCATACACAAGCAAGGCAGATCACACCAGAAAGATCTTCCAGACAACACTGCCTCAACCAAGGCCATTCATATCCAGATTTGGATAAGACAAACTTGGCTTTACACCTCTCAGTGTCACCTACAGAGTTCTTCAAAGCTTATTTCAGAAAGACTTAAGCTGAAGCCAAGCTTTTACCCAAGCTATGGACCAAATCGATACAGTCTATCTCTGCCAAGGCACATGCACAAGAACAACAAAATCAGGAAGGTGCTGTTAGCTTGTCAGTCCCTTTATTACTGCTTTCTCCCACGGGGTCCCTTTTTCCAACTTATTTGGCCAGCAATCACAGCATCCCAGAATGGTAGGGCTTGGAAGTGACCTCAAAAGATCACTGGGATCACTAAGAGCAGGTCACACAGGAACGCATCCAGGGGGGGTTGGAAAGTCTTCACAGAAGGAGACTCCACAGCCTCTCTGGGCAGCCTGCTCCAGGCCTCCAGCACCCTCACACTGACAAAGTTTCCCCTCCTCTTGCCCTGGCACCTCCTCTGCTCCAGCTGGCACCCAGTGCCCCTTGTGCTGCCCTTGGCCACCCCTGGGCAGAGCCTGGCTGCGTCCTCCCGACGCTGCCCTGCACATCTTTAGCACAGCACTGAGGGCAGCCCTCAGGCTCCTCTGCTCCAAGCTCCCTCAGCCTGGCCTCACAGGAGCTGTTCACTGCCTGCAGCAGCTTAGGGACTCTGGACTGGACTCTTCCAAGCAGTTCCCTGTGGGAGAACCTCACTGGCAGAGTGAATTTCAGTGAGTATCCCTGGATGGGCATCCTTCCCTTGAAATGTCAAGTGTCCTTCAGAGCTCAGGAGTGTGATTAGCGATCCTGATCTAAACAGCAAAACAGACTTGTAGAAGAACTGCCAGAATCTCCAACTGAAAGAGCACGCAACAGTTCTTTAAATGGAGTCAAAAGTGGTGAGGCAGTGTTAAGAAGGAATTTGATTTTCAATTATTTGAAGGTAGAAAGCAATTGGAATTGGATTTGGAACAGTGACTCCTGCCGTGACAGATGCCTCACCGAGGCTCCATTTCTTCAGAGCCAATACACATTGAGCCACCAACTACAGCATGGCAGAAAACTGGTACAAAAGAATCTTAAACCCAGCTTGATACTGCTCATTTCCAGCCCCAGCCCAGCCAAAACTCATCCCTGAACTGACTCATTCAGTCAATTAAGTGCAGTTCCTAAAATAACTGAAAGACAAAACAAGAGTCTCTCATCACTTTAGAGTTCTGATCCTTTCTTCAACCTGGAGGTAACCACCCAAGAGCAAACAAGGGGCACACTTACTGACAGCTTTAAAATCTCACTTTCTCACTTGTGGAGATGGCTGAAAACCACATTTCCAGGACCTTCAGAACAACAAAAACTGAGACTAATCCACTTGCCTGTCTTCACTAAGATGTTTCATGGGTCTCATATGAGAAGTACTGCTGCAGAGGCACAGACAGTCACAGGCTGAGGGACCTGGAGCTGTTTAGCTTGGAGAAAAGAAGGCTGAGAGGGCATCTGATCAACATCTATAAATATCTGAGGGGTGGGTGTCAGGAGGGTGGAACCAGCCTCTCCTCAGTGATGCCCAGTGGTAGGACAAGGGACAATGGCCACAAACAGAAACACAAGAACTTCCACCTCAACATGAGAAGGAGCTTCTTGGCTATGAGGGTGCTGGAGCTCTGGAGCAGGCTGCCCAGAGACATTGTGGAGTCTCCTTCTCTAAAGACTCTCAAGACTCACCTGGAGGTGTTCCTGTGTGACCTGCCCTAGGTGACCCTGCTCTGGTAGGGGGGTTGGACTCAATTTTCAAAAGTCGTTTCCAACCCTTACCATTCTGCAATATACTCAGTGTGCCACAAAGAAAACCCTCTCCTAAAAATAACCATCCAAATACAAATTGTTTCACTTTTTAGTAACAAACCACAATATATCCCTAGCTACTCCTTGCTGTGCATTTCTCCTTCTTGAGGAAAAGAAAAACAAACTGTTAGCAAGATTTGAATCATAAAATCAGTCATGGTTGGAAGGGACCACAAGGATCAGCCAGTTCCAACCCCCCTGCCATGCCCAGGGACACCCTACCCTAGAGCAGGCTGCACACAGCCTCAGCCAGCCTGGCCTCAAACACCTCCAGCCATGGGGCCTCAACCACCTCCCTGGGCAACCCATTCCAGCCTCTCACCACTCTCATGCTCAACAACTTCCTCCTCACCTCCAGCCCCACTCTCCCAACCTCCAGCTTTGCTCCCTCCCCCCCAGTCCTGGCACTCCCTGATATCCTGAAAAATCCCTCCCCAGCTTTTTTGTAGCCCCCTTCAGATCCTGGAAGGCCACAAGAAGGTCACCTGGGAGCCTCCTCTGCTCCAGACTCAACAGCCCCAACTCTTTCAGTCTGTGCTCACAGAAGAGCTGTTGCAGCCCTCTCAGCATCCTCCTGGCCCTGCTCTGGACACACTCCAGCATCTCCACAGCCCTCTTGTCCCAGGGGCTCCAGAGCTGGATGCAGTACTCCAGGTGGGGTCTCAGCAGAGTGGAGTAGAGGGGGAGAATCACCTCCCCCAACCTGCTGGCCACACTGCTCCTGATGTAGCCCACTTGGAGGCACTGGAGTTCAAAAAACACCCAGCATGAATAGTTTCAGTATTAAATGCAACATAAGAAAACCCCAGAAGAAAGAGGATGAAGTTAACTATCCTATCTTTTTAGAAGTTAAAGAGTCTGGTTTCTGATGCAATGTTTTTTACTTTTGTGGGAGGAATTATCCTCTGCCCCAAGCTGACAGAAGAGAACAGCAGGTAAGAGGAGTTGAGTTCATGTGCTCTCTGCAGCTTCAGCAGATCTGCCTCTGAATTCCAGGTCAGTGCCCTTAGTGTGTGTATAAAACTGGAAAATCTGCACAAAAAAAATAGCAGCAGGAGACTGCTGTGGGGGTTTGGGTTTTTTTATCTTCTGCCTGATAAAAGTGTCTGCTGAATCCCAGGTGATCATACCCACACAGCTATCAAATACCTCCCAAAGCTCGCTCTAGCCTCTTTTATTTTTGCCTGGTAAGACAGTGCAAGTATGACTGACACCTACTTTTCTTCTTCATCAGAGGAACTTCTCACGCTGCCCAAGATGGAAGAACCCAGCTCAGCTCACAAAGCAGGCTGCTAACTTGGCTCAGGCTGGCAGACAGAATGCAGCTTGCACATCAAATACAACCAGGAAAGGAACAAGCCCAGTGCTGAATCCCACAAACATCTGAACACATTTCTGCTTCAAGCAGCAAAGAGGCATGTCCTGCACAGCTCCTCAACTATCATCTCCTGCAGTCTGCCTGCACTGCGGCTCCCAGAACACATCAAGGACCTGAAATGGGACTACCTGAAGGGAGGCTGTAGCCAGGTGAGGTTGGGCTCTGCTGCCAGGCAGCCAGCAACAGAACAATGGGACACAGCCTCAAGCTGTGCCAGGGCAGGGTCAGGCTGGATGTGAGGAGGAAGTTGTTGGCAGAGAGAGTGATTGGCATTGGAATGGGCTGCCCAGGGAGGTGGTGGAGTGGCCGTGGCTGGAGGGGTTGAAGCCAAGCCTGGCTGGGGCACTTAGTGCCATGGTCTGGTTGGTTGGGCAGGGCTGGGTGCCAGGTTGGGCTGGCTGAGCTTGGAGCTCTCTTCCAACCTGCCTGATTCTATGATTCTAAGGTTTTCATCACCTAACACTGGAATCCATCCCAGATTCACCATAAGAAATCACTGTCTTCTAGGCACTGTGGAAGTCTCCTGGCACCCTGCAAGTGCCAGGCTTTTGAGGTTCCTTTCAGAAAGTCATGTCTCTAAGTCGTAAAAGTGCAAAGCCTTTTCAAGCTCACCATAGAAGCATCTGCATACAGCTGAGTTCCTAGAAGAGGAATAATTTATCAGATCCCTGAGTAGATCTTTCTTCAAAGATTTAAGCTTCTCTCATGTTCACCCTCTAAACATTTAGGTATCTCCTTTTAGTAGAGCTCATATTGTTCTAACTACTCACTAGGATCCTGACTCACCTCCAGACTACCTCAAGGCACTACATGTAAAGAGCCCAAATCTACAAGTGCACCAGTTTAAGAGAAAACTCTTTTTTTTTCCCCAGGTCTGTGTGGGTTCAGAGGAGGCCACAAAGACGACTGGGAGGCTGAAGTAGCTCTCCTAACAAGGACAGGCTGAAGGAGCTAGGACTGTTCAGTCTGGAGAAGAGAAGGCCTCAGGGACACCTAATAGCAGCTTTCCAGTACCTGAAGGGGGCTATAGAAAGGCTGCAGCGGGACTGTGCCCCAAAGCTTCCAGTGATAGGATGAGGGCAATGGTTTGGAATTGGAGAGCAGATTTAGATTGGATGTGAGGAATGAGTTCTGCACCGTGAGAGTGGTGCAACACCGGAACAGGTCAGGCACAGAGGTGGCTGCAGTCCCATCCCTGGCGTTGCTCAAGGCAAGGCTCGACAGGGTTCTGAGCAACCTGATCTAGTGAAGGATGTTCCTGCTGACTGCAGGGAGGGGGGTGCTGGGCTAGATGACCTTTAGAGGTCCCTTCCAACCCAAACCATTCTATGAAAAGAAATGGTACCTCTCCTTTACTCTGTCTGCACCCATCCAGGAACCTCACAAAGTGATCTGTCTGAGCGTGCTCCAGCTGCCAGGCTCAGGGTGTTAAGCCAGCAGCATCCTGGCAGCATAGAGAGCAAAGCTCACCTTTACATCCAAGTTTGTGTTTAAACCAGCAGTCCTTCAGCTGTGAATCAGAGTACACTGGCTGGCAGGTCACATGCTCCTGGCTGCTCTGCTTTCAGAGGAAGTTAGGCTCTTTATTGCAAGACAATCTGAACGCCAATAAAAACAGATGCAGATAGGTCTGAACAACCTTCCCAACTGCATTCAAGACCACTGCTATGCAGGATCAGGAGATATCAGCACAGCCATCGGAAGGGGAGCAAAAAGTGTTCAGATGAGTAGGAAAGCAGACATAAAGAGAAGTTTTGGGGTACTATATGACAGAAGTGCATCAGAAACATGAATGGCATTCTTCAAACATTCCAATCACCTGAAACAGACACATCCCTCTGAACTATGCAACCCGTCTGCTGGGCAAGGGACAAGGAGCACTCTAGGAGTCCAACACCTTCACTCCAGTGCTGCTTCCAGCACAGGCCCTGTGTTGGTAAACACCACAGGCAGGCTCTAACTTCTCTCATGCAAGCCACAGCCAGAAATGGTGTGTATGAGTGAGACTGGATCCCCTGGAAATAAGGCCCAGCAGACTAGTTTGTCACACTGAGTTCTCAAAGCAGTTGAGTACTGTTAACCCAAGGAACAAAGTTAGTGTGACATTAATGAGCAAACACTCCAACCTGATGTACAAACTCACTGCAAACTGTGCTCTCTTAATTGTGCTCACATAGCTCCACCAATCTTTTTTTCCACCTCACAGAGGCATAGTTTGGGTTGGAAGTGGCCTCCAAAGGTCATGCAGTCCAACTCCCCTGCAGTCAGCAGGGACATTCTCTCCTAGAGCAGGTTGCTCAGTCTTGCCAAGCCAGACCTTGAATATCTCCAGGGATGGGAGCTCAACCACTTCTCCAGGCAACCTGGTCCAACATTCCACCAGCTTCATGGACCAGAACTTGTTCCTAACATCCAATCTAAATCTACTCTCCTCTGCAGTCTTCTTGAAGCCCACTTCAGGTACCGGCAGGCTGTTCTAAGGTCTCCTCAGAGCTTTCTCTTCTCTAGGCTGAAGAGCCCCACCTTGGATACTGTGTAAAACGCCACCATTTGCAGTATGATGCTCAGCTTCAGAGCACTCATTTAAGCATTCACCACACACTTCAGTTTTACTGAATGGTTTCAGCAGCTGAGTAAGTCAGCATCATACAACTGGATCAAGTAGAGTCTTTCCAAAGCAGTGAGGAAAACAAATGTGTTCAGGAAGTTGTTTGCACAGCCAGGAATTGTTAGGTATAAAAATTGGTTTTGTTAGGGAGACCAGACAGGTTAAATAGAACACAACCACTACATAAACAAATGAGTCTGTAACTACTCATAAGGGCAACAGATAATGCTACCTTTGGGTCTCCCATTGTTGCCAGGCGACTGCAAGTCAGACTCCAAGTTCACCAAAATAACTCTCTGTGACTTTCTGTAATTTTCCATGTTTGGATTTTTCTTCTAAGGGAACCTGATGCTTCCTAAGAGGAACCTGATGCTTCCTAAGATGAAAGACCTTAAAATAGTCCTAAAAAACTTGTGTTATAAAACTGCTAAAGTCCTCTTTTTGGAGTGTGGGAATTATATAATACAGTATTCCTGTATTTTGTATAATGAAATGGGAGGGGAAACAGAAGATGAAAACATCAAACCTGTAACACACTCTCTGGCCAACTGCAGTCTCCAGATGTTACAGTCAATAACCTGTTTCCCTTGACAGACTACAAAACAAGGGGTCTGAGACTACAGCCAGCTTCCCCACGGTGCTAGTTTTAACATACTAAAAAACTGGTAAGAATAGAGAGATTCTTCCATGATGGAGAAAGAGTTTTTTCAATCAATCACCAGGCACATACTTTAACTGAGTAAAAGCAGGGACATTTCACAGAATCACAGACTCAAGCAGGTTGGAAGAGAGCTCCAAGCTCAGCCAGCCCAACCTAGCACCCAGCCCTGCCCAACCAACCAGACCATGGCACTAAGTGCCCCAGCCAGGCTTGGCTTCAACACCTCCAGCCACGGCCACTCCACCACCTCCCTGGGCAGCCCATTCCA
>WAAF01014756.1:0-12834 GCA_013400475.1 Tricholaema leucomelas | reverse complement strand
GTCCAGATCATCAATAAAGATACTGAACAAAACTACTTGGATGACCCCGATGGAAGGATTCAACTACATTAAAAATACCCCACACAAACAACAAATAAACAAACAAAACCAAAACAAACTAACAAAAAAACCCCAACCCACAAAAGCAGCAAGCCTTGCACCTCAGAACACCACACTCCTCTGGAACAAGGGGTCAGTTTGTTAGTTTGTTAAGAAAGCTTGTGCTATGACTCTTCTGAAAGAAGACTGAGCAGGTGAGTTTTGCAACAAATTCTACTTCTTTGTATTTTAAGGCCTTCAGGACTTCTGTAAAAGTCTTCATTAAAAAGGTCAGCAAGGCAGGTGTGGGAATTCTTTTAATTCTATGCAGCTACCTAGCAGTTAAAATTTGCTTTATACATATATGGAGCACAACCCTATGAGGAGAGGCTGAGGGAGCTGGGGGTGTGCAGCCTGCAGAAGGCTCAGGGGTGGTATCATTGCTGTCTACAACTGCCTGAAAGGAGGCTGTAGCTAGGTGGGGTTAGGCTCTTCTTCCAAGCAAGCAACAGAAGAAAGGGACACGGTCTCAAGTTGTGCCAAGGGAAGCTCAGGCTGGATGTTAGGGGGAAGTTCTTCACAGAGAGAGTGATTGGCATTGGAATGGGCTGCCCAGGGAGGTGGTGGAGTGGCCGTGGCTGGAGGTGTTGAAGCCAAGCCTGGCTGGGGCACTTAGTGCCATGGTCTGGTTGGTTGGGCAGGGCTGGGTGCTAGGCTGGGCTGGCTGAACTTGGCAGTCTCCTCCAATCTGGCTGATTCTATGATTCTGTGTTAAGGAGTCTGGGTTAAAATAACAACAGTAGTGTGATTACATAAAGTTTATTGCTATGAAAACAGAAAACAGGACCTTAATTGAAGGCCTTTTTGTGATGATAGGGCAGCTATGGAAAAGGGGAGAGACATACATTAAGCAGATGTAAAATTAAAAGAAATTCTCAAACTTGGGATTTTGAAATGAAAATCCTTCCAAATGCAAACACACCAAAAACCCTCCAAGAATAGAAATACAGAAGCTGAGGTTAAAGCTCTGACCGGCTTATGACAGCATTTCTTCAGGATGGAACAATGCAACAGTAACCCTGACATACTAATGGGACAAGGAGGCTGGGAAAATGTGGTTTCTGTCCTTCTCGACCAACATAAAGTCAATGGCTGACCAAAACTTAACTTCTTTCAGAAAGCTGCCTCCAGATTATTAAGAGATCAGAAAGGTAATCCCAACCTTGGCATTGTAATCTGGCCAAAATGCATATGGGAATGTCGTTGAAACGTCAATTCTACTCTTGAAGACATCTGACCAAGAAGAGCTAACTTTCTTTTCTGAAACCCCCCGGACTCTTTACTGTACATGTCTCACCCACACACATTACAAAGTTTCCTAAGTTACTTGGACTTAAAAAACATCCAATATCACACCGGCGAGGCTAACCCCGAAAAGAAAGCTCCAAACCGACTGAGCCACCAGGTTTGAACACGCACAAAGTCACGGCTGAAACGCGTTTGGTCCTCAGCTCCCTTAGGTTTGATACAGATCTCTGACCGAACTTTGCTTAGCTTGTGCAGGAGAGGCAGATCGAAGAGGCAGAGCTATTCCACCTTCCCTATGAAAACCAGTAACCTGCAAGCTTATTTCCGAAGCAGCCACCAGAAACACACAGAAATGCCAACAGGCCTCATTCCCTGCCCAAGAGAGAGGTGAGGTTCCAACAGATACCCGCTCCCCACGGCAAGCTGGCTGCTGTGCTCTACCACTCCCGGACCTCGCCTTTAGCACCTTTCCCTTAACGCAAGGTCTTCAGAGGAGCTGCGCTACAGGCCCAGCACCAAGCGCATGCTGGTAAAGTCCTGCAGGAGGTTCGCCTGCCTGCGAGCCTGAGATGTCATCCACAGCACAACCACACACCCTGCGATTAACTTCATTTCGTCTTTAATCGGTTTTAGAAGCTCTTACGTGCTCCTGTGTGCAGAGCGGCCAGCCCTGAACAAAGAGGGGAGAGAGGGGGAACCCTTCGCCTCCGAGGGGCTGGCTGCAGGTACGCGGACCCCACCGCCGGGGCACGCTGAGGGAGCGGGGCCCCTCCAGTCACCTCAGAGCACCCCCAGGCCGGCAACGACTCCGGGCCGCGCTCCTCCCTAGGCCGAACGAGGCCTCGCCGCGGCCAGGCCGCGCCAGCGATCCTTCTTCGCCCACCCGCTGTTCCCCGGACCCTGCGCTCCGGCAGCGGCCTCCACCCGGCGGGGCCGCAAGCGCCGCTTCCGGAGCCGGGGCCGAGCCCAGGCCTGTCGCCTCCATTTTGGGGCCGGCGCGGCGCGGAGCTCACCTGCATGCCGGGCACTTGCACCGCCACGGGCGAGTGGGCCATGGCGGGCTGCGGCGGCCGGGCGCCGCCCGCTGCTCCCCTCTCTCGGCCTCCCTGCTCCTGGGCGGCGGCGGCAGCGACGGGGCCTGGAAGGACAAAGCGGCGGGGAGGCGGCTTTAGCGCGGGCCGCGCTCCCTCCTTCCCACCCCGCGGCCCGCCCTGCCCGGCAACCCCCGCCCGCCGCCCCGGCTCACCTCTGGGCTGCGGCCGAGTTACACGACGCGGGCGGGAAGGGGGGTCCCTAGCACCGCTCTCCCATGCCCGCCGGGCTCCTAGCAGCGGCCCTGCCGGCTGGCGCCGCTCACTCTGCCCATTACCCCCCTTCCCGGTCCCGGCGCGGACGTGGCTGCTCTGGGCACTCCGGTGAAGCGTGCGGAGCGGCGGCTCTCGGTGCGGCTGGGGCTGGGCTCAAAGCGCCATGTCAGGCTCCGGCAGCAGCAGGAGACGTCGGCGGCTGCTGTCGGCGGCAGCTTCTTCCGTCTCAGCTTCGGCCTTGCGGGGCGGAGCCGCCGCCGCACGGGCCCCGGCGTCACTGCCCCCGCCCCCACGGCTCCTCGGGCCGCCCGCGGCGGGCGGGCAGGCACCGGGAGGAGGAAGAAGGGAGGGACGGAGGGGCGCCGGGCGGGGTGTTGCGCCGTGCCGTGGGCCTGTCGGGCCCTATCGCACCAGGCTGAGCTCTGCGGCCGCTGTCACACTGCCCTTGACCCCCTCAGGCCCTGTCTCGGGGTCATAGAATCAATCAGGTTGGAAGAGACTTCCAAGCTCATCCAGCCTGAACCTGCCCTGGCACAGCTTGAGACTGTGTCCCCTTGTTCTCTTGCTGGTTGCCTGTCAGGAGAGCCCAACCCCAGCTGGCTGCAGCCTCCCTTCAGGTCTAGGCTGGATGTTAGGAGGAAGTTCTTGCCAGAGAGAGTGATTGGCATTGGAATGGGCTGCCCAGGGTGGAGTCGATGTCCCTGGAGGTCACCGGCTCACAGGATGTCAGGGGTTGGAAGGGACCCAAGGAGATCATCCAATCCAACCCCCCTGCCAGAGCAGGACAATCCTATCTAACACAGGTCACACAGGAACACATCCAGATAGGGCTGGAAAGGCTCCAGAGAAGGAGACTCCACAACCTCTCTGGGCAGCCTGTGCCAGGGCTCTGGGACCCTTCCAGGAAAGAAGTTCCCCCTTGTGCTGAGCTGGAACCTCCTGTGCTGCAGCTTCCATCCATTGCTGCTTGTCCTATCCCAGGAGCAGAGCCTCAGCAGTGAGCAGAGCCTGTCCCCCATCTCCTGGCAGCCTTCAGATACTTAGAAACATTGATCAAATCATTGNTTCCACCTGGTTGCTCTTCCCCAGGTGCCAGACTCTACTCTTGTCCTTGTTGGATTCCATTCAGTTCTTCCCCACCCAGCTCTGCAGCCTGCCCTGGTCTGGCTGAGTGGCAGCACAGCCTGAGGGGTGCCAGCCACTGCTCCTGGTTTGGTACCACCTGAAAACTTGCTGGGAGTGCCCTCTGTGCCTTCAGCCAGGTCACTGATGAAGCTATTGAACAGTCCTGGGGTACATCTGGTCCATACCTGTGCTAGTTTGAGCCTAGCTGGAATGTTCTGGTGAGAAGAACTCGGTTACAGGCTGTGAGAGGAAAACAAGGCTGGTGTCTACCTCGCTCATAGGCTTGCTGAGATGTATAAAATCAAGAATCAAAACACAGATAGGGCAACTGCTCCTGCTGGGGAGCTCTGAGCTGCATCTCTCTAACCTCACCCTCCGTTTCTTTGACTAATCCACTTTGCTTCCTAACCCCCCTGGCCGAGCCTCCATTCTTCTTTGGGACTGGGGTAAGGTTGAGAGGGGTAGGGGCAAGGTGAAGGGGTGGTTGGGAGCCCCTCCTGGGGACTCAGGTGTCTGGGAGGGGAGTTGTGTTTCTGTACTCCCTTTTGCCTTGTCTCTTTCTGTCTATAACTGTGTTTTTGTGTAACTATCTGCTTGGACATTGAGCTGAGCTGTCAGTATAAGCTGCATTCAATTCTCAGAGCCACTGAGTCTAGCCTGGGTGATTTCCAAAGTGGGGGAGGGCAGGGGACACCCAAACCATCACATACCTGAAGTCCCACGCACAGCCTCAGCCCCTTGTACCCACCCGCGCTGCGTCCCCAGCTCCTCTTCCCCAGAGCCCCACAAGTGCGAATAACCAAGTGGGTACTTTCCAGGGCTCGTTTGCTCCTGTGGCATCTGAGGGCTGCTGCTGACAGTCAGCCACGAGGGCAAGTCTGCAGCCACAGCCACACGGGCAAGTCCACAGCCACAGCCATGAGGGCAAGTCCACAGCCACAGCCACGCGGGCAAGTCCACAGCCACAGCCACACGGGCAAGTCCACAGCCACGCGGGCAGTTCCGTGGGCAAGTCTGCAGCCACACAACAGAGTCCACAGCCATGTGGGCAAGTCCACAGCCACAGCCACACGGGCAAGTCCACAGCCACACGGGCAGTTCCGCGGGCAAGTCTGCAGCCACACAGGCAAGTCCGCAGCCATGTGGGCAAGTCCACAGCCACGTGGGCAAGTCCACAGCCATGCGGGCAGTTCCGCGGGCAAGTCCACAGCCACGCGGGCAAGTCCACAGCCACGTGGGCAGGTCCACAGCCACACCAGCAAGTCCACAGCCACACCAGCAAGTCTGCAGCCACTCCGGCAAGTCCACAGCCACGTGGGCAAGTCTGCAGCCACGCAGGCAAGTCCAACATGCCTGTGCAGGTTCAGCTCCCAGTTTGGGGTGGCTGCACGGAGGGTTTCCCAGCCATGCCATCTCTCCACCAGCCCTGGCTCAGCTGCGGCAGGACTCTTCCAATGCACACTTCTGTCCCTCACTGACACCTTCTTCCCTAGTGGGCTGGGGTGTGGTGGGCTGGGCTGCCAGGGGGAGGGTGGAAAAGTCATGAGAGTCATGGCATGTTTTGGGTTGGAAGAGACCTTTAAAGGTCATCTAGTTCAACCCCCCTGCAGTAAGCAGGGACATCTTCAACTAGAGCAGGTTGCTCAGAGCCCTGTCCAACCTGACCTGGAATGCTTCCAATGATACAGAATCATAGAATCAGCCAGGGCTGGAAGGGACCACAAGGAGCAGCCAGTTCCAACCCCCCTGCCATGCCCAGGGACACCCTACCCTAGAGCAGGCTGCACACAGCCTCAGCCAGCCTGGCCTGAAGCACCTCCAGCCATGCGGCCTCAACCACCTCCCTGGGCAACCCATTCCAGGCCCTCACCACTCTCATGGTGAAGAATTTCCTCCTCACGTTCAGCCTGAACCTACCCATCTCCAGCTTCACTCCATAACTACCAGGATATAAGTACCAGGACCTGGGGAGGAGAAAATAACAGTGTTTTGGGGTGACATTTTTCCCATTCATGCATGAGTCACCTCTTTGTGTGCATGATTCACGTTCCTCTGCAGGAAGGTTTTGCCAGTCACTCAAGCAAAGCTCACACCAACGGCTTGTAGGGTTTCCCCTCACCCCCTCTGAGCTAGAAGCTAAAACCACAAGGGCTCAGCACATATCCTTGCAAGGACTTCATGGAATCACTGAATCACCTGGGTTGGAAAGGACCTTTCAGATAGAGTCACAGAATCGCCTGGCTGGGAAAGACCTTAACATCATTGAGTCCAACCAGAGCCTAGCACTGCCCTGCACACAGCTGTTAGACCATGGCCCTAAGCTCCTTCTCCATCCAAACAGCTTTTAAACACCTCCAGAGAGGCTGACTCCACCACCTCCCTAGGAAGCCTGCTTGATGAACCCTATCAGTGAAGAAATTTTTCCTCACATCCAACCTAAACCTCTCCTGCTGCAATTTGAAGCCATTTTCTCTCATCCTATCACTTGTCACCTAGAAGAGGCCAGCCCCCACCTGGTCCAACCTCCTTTCAGGTAGCTGTAGAGGACAATGAGGTCTCCTCTCAGCCTCCTCTTCCCCATACTGAGCAACCCCAGCTCTCTCAGCTGCTCTTCACAGGATGCCTTTTCAAGAGGGGTCTTGAGATTGTGGAGTCCAACCATTATCTAACTCAGGTTAGATATGTCTAAAAGCCAAGGTTTGTATGTCTAAAAGCCAAGAGAACATAAAGTAAGCTGGAGATCACTGGGTCACAGATGTCAGGGGTTGGAAGGGAGCCAAAGAGATCATCCAGTCCAAACCCCTGCCAGATCAGGACCATCCAATCTAACACAGATCACAGAGGAACACATCCAGACAGACCTGGAAAGGCTCCAGGGAAGGAGACTCCACAACCTCTCTGGGCAGCCTGTGCCAGGGCTCTGGGACCCTTCCAGGCAAGAAGTTCCCCCTTGTGCTGAGCTGGAACCTCCTGTGCTGCAGCTTCCATCCATTGCTGCTTGTCCTATCCCAGGAGCAGTGAGCAGAGCCTGTCCCTCTCTCCTGACCCCCAGCCCTCAGGTGTTTATGAACATTGATTCAATCCCCTCTCAATCTTCTCCAGACTAAGCAGCCCCAGGTCCCTCAGCCTCTCCTCCTCAGGCAGTGCTCCACTCCCCTCACCATCCTCGTAGCCCTCCCTTTGACTAACTCCAGCAGATCCCTGTCCCTCTGCAACTGGGGAGCCCAAAACTGAAGGCAGTATTCCAGATGAGGTCTCAGCAGGGCAGAGGGGCAGAAGAACCTCCCTTGATCTGCTGGACACACTCTGCTGAATGCCCCCCAGGACCCCACTGGCCCTCTTGGCCCCCAGGGCACATTGCTGTGCCATGGATGCTCTCCCCCAGCACTGCCAGCTCCCTCTCCACAGGCTGCTCTCCAGCAGTCACCTCCCAGCCTGTCCTGCTGCAGTTTATTCTTCCTCCCCCGAAGTAGAACTCTGCACTTGTCCTTGTGGGACCTCATCTGGTTCCTCTGTGCCCAGCTCTGTCTGTCCAGGGCTCTCTGGATGGCCTCACAGCCTGCAGCTGTCTCAGACAAGCCTCCCAGTTTGGTGTCATCAGCAAACTTGCTGAGCAGCCTCTGTCTGTCTGTGCCCTCAGCAATGGCACTGATGAAGATGTCGAACAGGACTGGACCCAGCACTGATCCCTGGGGGACTCCACTGGTCACAGCTCTGCAGCTGGACCTGGCACCATTGACCACCACTCTTTGAACTCTGCCTTCACAGTCTCACAGTATCACCAAGGTTGGAAGAGACCTCACAGATCACCAAGTCCAAGCTGTTACCACAGAGCTCAAGGCCAGACCATGGCACCAAGTGCCACGTCCAGTCCTGCCTTGAACAGCTCCAGGGACGGCGACTCCACCACCTCCCTGGGCAGCCCATTCCAGCAGCCAAGGAAGTCAGTGGAGGGTCCCCACCAGAGGGTCCCCAAAAGAGGGACCCCAATAGAAGAGCTCCAGTAGAGGGTCCCCACCAGAGGGACCTCAAAAGAGAGACCTCAATAGAAGAGCTCCAGTAAAAGGTCCCCACCAGAGGGACTCCAACAGAAGGACTCCAGTAGAGGGTCCCCACCAGAGGGACCCTAAAAGAGGGACTCCAATAGAAGGACTCCAGTAGAGGGTCCCCACCAGAGGGACCCTAAAAGAGGGACTCCAATAGAAGGACTCCAGTAGAGGGTCCCCACCAGAGGGACCCCAAAAGGTCCTTGTAACCAGTTCCTAATCCCCCTCACTGCTTGTTGTCTTGCTGGCCATAGCAAGCTGCCCAGTTCAGAAAGGCTGTGACAGAAGTCACTATGTGACTGCTGCCCAGTTTAGAAAGGCTGTGACAGAAGTCACTATGTGACTGCTGCCCAGTTTAGAAAGGCTGTGACAGAAGTCACTATGTGACTGCTGCCCAGTTCAGAAAGGCTGTGACAGAAGGCAGCCTCCCTCCCTTACCACTCAGAGAAGCATTGCTCTGTGGCAACGAGCACAAAACACCTCTGTTCAAGGTAAGGCTGTGTTAGAAGGGGCTCAAGCCAAGAATTCCACAGCCAGGCAGTCTTTCCATCCTTAACTCGCTGTGGTTTCCACCAAAACACAACCTCACAGTGGTGTTAGTTAAGGACAGGCTTGTGGCTCGTGCTGGAGTAGCATTTTTTTCCCCAACCTGCCAGTTTGTGAAGCCTTTCCTGCTGTTAAAACATTTGCTTTCTCCTGCACCTTTTCTAACAGAACAAGGCTTCTGTGTGCTAGGTCTGTGCCAGAGCTACCCACGAGCGTAGGAGTTCATTTGAAGGGGTGGAATATTTAAGGGAAGTATTTTTGTTTCTGCAAGTTTATGCCATATCCTGCCCTTTTCAAAAGGGGGGTTTATTAATAAGCCTCTGGGAAGAAAGAGGAATTTCTGCTGACCAAAAAAAAAAGCTTTCTCAGTTCTGTACAGTGGTGCAGTCAGTAAAGGAATGAGCATCCACTCGTGGAACCTCTGCACCCTGCCCACTTCATCCTGATCTAACACAGAATCACAGGGTGGTCTCCAAAGCTCATCCAGTCCAACCCCACTGTGGTCAGCAGGGACATCCTCCACTAGGGCAGGCTGCTCAGAGCCCCACCAAGCCTGACCTTCAGTATCCTCAAGGATGGGCCTTCAATATCATAGAACCATAGACTGTCAGGGGCTGGAAGAGACCTCCAAACTCATCCAGTCCAACCCCCCTGCCAGAGCAGGATCACCCAAAGCAGGTCTCACAGGAGCACATCCAGGTGGGTTTTGAGTATCTCCAGAAAGAGAGAGACTCCACAACCCCCCTGGGCAGCCTGCTCCAGTGTCCTGTCACCTTCACAAGGAAAAAAAACTCCTCCTTGTGTTTAAATGAAACTTCCAATGCCTCAGATATCTCCAGGGATGGGGCCTCAGCCACCTCCCTGGGCAACCTGTAGCAGTGGTGCACCATCCTCCTGGTGCAGAATTTATTCCTCACATCCAATCTAAATCTGCTCTGCTCTCATTTCAAACCATTGTCCCTCATCCTTCACTGCAGGCCTGTGGGAACAGTCCCTCTGCAGCCTTCCTGTGCTGGAAGGCTGCTCTAAGGTCTCCCTGGAGCCTTCTCCAGGCTGAACACCCCCAACTCCTTCAGCCTGTCCCCGTAGCAGAACTGCTCCAATCCCCTGATCCTTTTCCTGGCCCTCCTCTGGACTTGCTCCATCAGCTCCACATCCTTCCTGCACTGAAGGCTCCAGAGCTAACACACTGAAATCACTTCTCAGATTACCTTTTAATGACCTCTAGAATATGAGACCTTAGAGTGGCTTTGCAGTATCTGAAGGGAGCCTACAGGAAGGCTGGGGAGGGACTATTGACAAGGTCTGGGAATGTCAGGACGAGGGGGAATGGGTTTGAACTGGCAGAGGGGAGATTTAGACTGGATGTTAGGAGGAAGTTCTTTANNTTCTATTCTATTCTATTCTATTCTATTCTATTCTATTCTATTCTATTCTATTCTATGACCTCTGAAAACATCCTGGCAAATGAAGCAGGAGCCTTGCTCCATGCTCTTACTGCATCACCATCCATCTGCTCCTCTTCTGCCCCTGGGGCTCTGCTTTTCACAGTCACAGAATTTCTTAGGGTGGAAAAGACCTTCAAGATCACAGAGTCCAATCATTAGTTCCACACTGACAAGTCCTTGACTTGGCCTTTTCTGTCCATTTGTTACCTTGGTTTCTCTCCCCAGATCCTGCTAACTGCTTCTCTCAGCCTCATCTGCCCTTTCTACTCTCCCTCAGGTATTTACTCTCCAAGACACCTGATGACTTTGCATCAGAGGGAGTGCTGATTGCCAATCCACTTTTCCTGCTTTGGCATCAAATGTTTCTGGCCTGTTTTGCATCTCTGACTTGCAGGCAGCTTAGTATCACATGGAAGGGACTCTCACAAATGTGTTTAGCAGAGTAAGAGCAGGACAACTGTTACACGTGTGGCAAGGTGTTCCCTGCTAAGTATTGTAGAATGGCTTGGGATGGAAGGGACCTTAAAGCTTAGCCAGTCCCAAACCCCTGCCATGGGCAGGGACACCTCACACCAGCACAGCTTGCTCAAGGCTTCATCCAGCCTGGCCTTCAACACCTCCCTGGGCAACCTGTGCCAGTGTCTCACCACCCTCAACCTGTGCCAGTCTCTCCCCACCCTCACTCTCAACAATTTCTTCCTCCTCTCCACTCTCCCTCTCCCCTCTCCCAGCTCAAAGCCATTCTCCCTCACCCTGCCACTCCCAGCCCTTGTCACAAGTCCCTCCCCAGCTCTCCTGCAGCCCCTTCAGGTACTGCAAGGCTGCTGTGAGGTCTCCCTGCAGTCTTCTCTTATGCAGACTCTAAAGCTCCAACTCTCCCAGCCTGTCCCCATAGCAGAGCTGCTTCAGCCCTCTGATCATCTTGGTGGCCTCCTCTGGACCCCCTGCAGCAGCTCCAGGTGGTTCTTGTGCTGTGTTCCCAGCACTGGAGGCAGTGCTGCAGGTGAGGGCTGAGCAGAGCAGATTGGAGGGGCAGAATCCCCTCCCTGTGCTGCTGCTCTCCCTGCTCTGGCTGCAGCCAGCACACAGCTGGCTCTGGGCTGCCGGCGACCAGTGCTGGCTGCTGGGCACTGTGGCACCTACTGACACTCCTAAGTCCCTCTCCTCCAGGCTGCTCTCTGCCTCTCCTTGCCCAGTCTATGTGTGTATGTCTGTAGTGAACTCCCACTCGTGGCATCTTGGTTGAGAGAACTGCAAATGGCAAAACATCCTGCACAAAGGCAGTGCTTGTTGGTGCTACAGTGGCTCAGACAGCCCTGGGATGAGCAAAGCCAGGGAGGAAGATCTGCCAGGGAATCTTAGGCAATCACCTGGTCACGCCGTGCCTGAATCATGGAGCCAGGCTGTGGAGTGAGGCAGGCTGGCACCACAACAGCCAAGAAAAGGGCTGTAATACTGCAAGCCACTCTGTCATTAGCAAGGTCTAATTTGTGTCTTAAGAAACTCAGATGGTCACTTGCTGATATTGCTGTGTGAGAGAACTTCCCTGCCCCCTCGCAGCCTGCCCTGGGTAAATATCTGTTGCTGCTGTTTTCCAAGGCTTAAAATGGGTCTGTAGTTGACTCAGGACAGCTCACAAGGCCTCCCAGGAGCAATGTGACCCAACTCAGGTCTCCTACTTGTTTGTGCATTTAACTACTGCTGATTTAGTGTTGCTGGTGTGAAAACAGAATGGTTTTCCCATCAGAATCATAGCATCAGGCAGGTCGGAAGAGAGCTCCAAGCTCAGCCAGCCCAACCTAGCACCCAGCCCTGCCCAACCAACCAGACCATGGCACTAAGTGCCCCAGCCAGGCTTGGCTTCAACACCTCCAGCCACGGCCACTCCNCCTGAGCAGTGCTGAGCACAGGGGCAGAAGAACCTCCCTTGTCCTGCTGCCCACACTGCTCCTGAGCCAGCCCAGGATGCCATTGGCTCTGCTGCCCACCTGGGCACTGCTGCCTCCTCTTCAGCTCCTCTCTCCCAGCACCCCCAGCTCCCTCTCTGCCTGGCTGCTCTCAGCCACTCTGTTCCCAGCCTGTAGTGCTGCTACAGAAGATTACAAGCAGCTAATAAAAGCACTGAGCTCTTTGAGAGTGCCTGTACCATGTTAGCTGTTCAGATCGAACACAAAAGGTAGGTCTCTCAAATTTCCAAACACAAATGAGTTAATTAAATTACTGACACTGCTAAGCAGAAAAATGCTGCACCTGACAGCTGTGGGCCCTGGGACTCCTCATGCTGATTTGCTGGGTGAGGGGAGGGAGCCTGTGTCTGCTCTGGCTCCAGCAGAGATGGTGCAAGCTCACACTAGGAAAGATCCCATCAGACTCACCCTTCTGTCTAGGAAATGTGCTGCTCAGCTTCTACACACCCAGGTGGATCTGGGGGCTTGAAACCCTTTAGTGCTTTATTGCACAGCTCAGCTGGGAGTTGCAGCTCTGACCCAGGCTCATGGTGACAGTCATAGAAGCAGAAAACAGCTTGGATTGGAAGAGACCTTAAAGCTCATCCCACTCCAACCCCCTGCCGTGGGCAGGGACACCTCCCACCAGCACAGCTTGCTCAGGGCCTCATCCAGCCTGGCCTTCAGCACCTCCAGGGAGGGGACATCCACAGCCTACCTGGGCAACCTCTGCCAGGGTCTCCTCACTCTCACTCTTGACAATTTCTTCCTCCTCTCCACTCTCACTCTTCCCTCTCCCGGCTCAAAGCCATTGTCCCTCATCCTGGCACTCCCAGCCCTTGTCACAAGTCCCTCCCCAGCTCTCCTGCAGCCCCTTCAGGCACTGCAAGGCTGCTCTGAACTCTCCCTGCAGCCTTCTCTTCTCCAGGCTGAACAGCCCCAACTCTCCCAGCCTGTCCCCACAGCAGAGCTTCTCCAGCTCCTTGAACATGTGGTGGCCTCCTCTGGACCCTCTCCATCAGCTGCATGCCCTGCTTTTGCTGTGTTCCCCAGCACTGGAGGCAGTGCT
>WAAF01014755.1:12922-30717 GCA_013400475.1 Tricholaema leucomelas | reverse complement strand
CCTTATGTGCCGAGGACCACAGCCAGGGAGAGGAAAGCAAGGATTTGGATGCTAGGGGTCCAGCTCTGGGCACCCCAAGACAAGAACATGGATCTGTTGGAGAGGGTCCAGAAGAAGCACCAAAGATGATCAGAGGGCTGAAGAACCTCTGCTGTGGGGGCAGGCTGAGGGAGTTGGGGGCTGTGCAGCCTGGAAAAGAGAAGGCTCCTTGGAGACCTTAGGGCTGCATTTCAATATCCTGTAGATAAAAGGAGGCTGGGGAGGGGCTGCTCAGAAGGGCCTATGGAGATAGGATGAGGGCAATGGTTTGAAAGTGGAGCAAGGGAGGTTTAGGTTGGACAGCAGGAGGAAGTTCTGCACAGTGAGGGTGGGGAGACACTGGCACAGGCTGCCTGGGGATGTAGTGGAGGTCCTATCCCTGGAGACATTCAAGCTCAGCCTTGCTGTGGCCCTGGGCAGCCTGTTCCAGTTGGAGCTGTCCCTGCTGCCTGCAGGGAGGTTGGGCAAGATGCCCTTGGAGGGTCCCTTCACAGTCTCACAGTATCACCAAGGTTGGAAGAGACCTCACAGACCATCAAGTCCAACCCTTCACCACAGAGCTCAAGGCCAGACCATGGCACCAAGTGCCACGTCCAATCCTGCCTTGAACAGCTCCAGGGACGGCGACTCCACCACCTCCCTGGGCAGCCCATTCCAGTAGCCAATGACTCTCTCAGTGAAGAACTTTCTCCTCACCTCGAGCCTCAATTTCCTACGGCGTAGCTTGAGGCTGTGTCCTCTTGTTCTGGTGCTGGCTGCCTGAGAGAAGAGAGCAACCTCCTCCTGGCTACAACCACCCCTCAGGTAGTTGTAGACAGCAATAAGGTCTCCCCTGAGCCTCCTCTTCTCCAGGCTAAACAATCCCAGCTCCCTCAGCCTCTCCTCGTAGGGCTGTGCTCGAGGCCTCTCACCAGCCTCGTTGCCCTTCTCTGGACACGTTCAAGCATCTCAATGTCCCTCTTAAACTGGGGGGCCCAGAACTGGACACAGTACTCAAGGTGTGGTCTAACCAGTGCAGAGTACAGGGGCAGAATGACCTCCCTGCTCCTGCTGGCCACACCATTCCTGATGCAGGCCAGGATGCCATTGGCTCTCTTGGCCACCTGGGCACACTGCTGGCTCATGTTCAGGCGGGTATCAATCAGCACCCCCAGATCCCTCTCTGTCTGGCTGCTCTCCAGCCACTCCGACCCCAGCCTGTATCTCTGCATGGGGTTGTTGTGGCCAAAGTGCAGCACCCTGCACTTGGAGCCATTGAATGCCATCCCCTTGGACTCTGCCCATCTGTCCAGGTGGTCAAGGTCCCTCTGCAGAGCCCTTCTGCCCTCCAACTCAGGGCAACCCAAAGCGATCAGTGAGTCTGTAACCCACATGGGCGGCAGAAGCTCTGTCAGCCTCGGTGTCTGCATGGTCTTGAGTGTCGTATCCAAGCGAAAGGGCTCCACATTTCCATCAGTGCACACAGGTTCGTCCCACTCCAGCCACCCCCTGTGGCCAGAGCAGGCAGCCCAGCAGGCAGCCCAGCAGGCAGGGATGCTGGCAGAAGGGCAGAGCAAGAGTGGTTGTTGCTGTCTCTCCTGTCACATCGCCGCAGCGTTTCCTTGGTTGCAGAACGCATTCACCTGAGCTGCTGAGCTGAGAGAGGGACCCAGTGGAGCTGCCTGAAGTGGCAGAACACGACTTTATTATGCACTGAGTTACACAACTCCTTGTAGTTAGGCAAAGCACTGCTTTCATCCCACCATGGCTTAATTTACCCCTCGCTTTCTCTGTGATTAGCCATTAAGTACTCGCTAATATATCTCATTTCCACAGGCTCTAGGTGATGGTTTCTTATTAAAAGGGGGGAAGGGGGAAAAAAAAAGGAGAGACAGAGAGAGAGAGAGAGAAAAAGAAGTTTTCCTTCCATGTAAAATATCCCTTTTGAGGAAGGAAATAACTATCTCCAAGGCCTAACTGAATTACACTCTTATCAACTGAAGGGAAATAATCCACTTGAAACATGAAATACAAGCAGAATGAAAGGCCTTTGCTGGTTGCAGTGGAAGAAGAACACAGTGTGAGGCTCAAATAACTCTGCTTTATCCCTATGGAGAAATGGATTCATTCCCTCTCTGGGTCCATAATGAAGTTTCTCCATTGCTCAGCCTTCTGACAGAATGCAGAGGAAATAATCCCTGAGAAGAGAATCAGAGAATGGGTTAGGTTGGAAGGGAGCTCAAAGCTCAGCCAGATCCAACCCTCCTGCCATAGGCAGGGACACCTCCCACTAGAACAGGTTGCTCAAGGTCTCATCCAGCCTGGTCCTGAACACCTCCAGGGTGTCCAAGGTCTCAGTCCTTATGTATCATAGAGTCATAGAGTGGGTAGGGTTGGAAAGGACCTTAAAGCTCAGCCAGATCCAACCCTCCTGCCATAGGCAGGGACACCTCCCACTAGAACAGGTTGCTCAAGGTCTCATCCAGCCTGGTCCTGAACACCTCCAGGGAGTCCAAGGTCTCAGTCCTTATGTATCATAGAGTCATAGAGTGGGTAGGGNAACCTGTGCCAGTGTCTCACCACCCTCAACCTGTGCCAGTGTCTCACCACCCTCAGCCTGTGCCAGTCTCTCACCACCCTCACTGCAAACAACTTCTTCCTCACATCCACTTTCAATCTCCCCTCTCACACTTCAAACCCATTCCTCCTCATCCTGGCTTTACCAGACCTTGCCCATAGTCCCTTCCCATCCCTCTTGCAGCCCCCTTCAGATCCTGCAAGACCACTCCAAGCTCTCCTGGAAGCCTTCTCCTCTGCAGGCTGCAGAGCCCCAACTCTCTCAGCCTGTGCTCAGAGCAGAGCTGCTGCAGCCCTCTAAGCATCTTTGTGATCATCCTTGAGGGCTGAGCCTGTTTGGAGCTCATCAGAGCCTCCTTCTCCAGAAGGGGATGAGATTCCCTCTGTGTTTTTGCAGAGGGGGACACATTTGTGTTCACTGAATTGTGCTTTGAGAGTTAAATTAATTCTCTTGATTTGGACTTTCTGGCACAGCTCTGCAGATCCCCTCAGCCAAAATAGCCTCCAAGTCCTGTCTTTGTCCATGGTTTTTCCTTCTCCTTGTAAATAAAGCAAGCCTGAAGCAAGAAATAGAGTTCTAAATAAAAGCCACAGCCCACATGGAATCCCTTCTGGGAAGGTTAATTCAGGTTTCTGATTAAAGGCTCCAGTTTCTGTCTCTTCCTCTCTCTTTCCTGCTCCAGACAATCTTTTATCCTCTGTAATGGAGCTATTGAGGTCCGTCAGGTTGAATCAGTGCAACAACTCCTCTCAGAGCAAATGGAGAGTGAAAGTTGGTCCAGCTAATGACTGAGTGTGGGCAAAGACCTGCAGTGCCCAGCCAGGGCAGGGGTCAGGGCAAAGCCCTTCTCCACAAACGAGGGGTTACATCCAGAACCCTTGTCCCAGAGAGAGTTCCCCTGCTGGTACCTGCCCAGTGCTCTAAACCTGGCAAGAACCAGACCCCTGCAGATGTGACACCCAGAAGGTACATGGCAGCCAGCAGGGCTGCAGCACCTGGCAGGGATAAAACACTCAGCCAGCCAGGGATGCAACCTGGCAAGGGTACAAAGCCTGGCAGGGTTACAGCACCCTGCAGGGATTGAAAACCTGGCAGGGATGCAACGTGCAGCCGGGATGAAACAGTCTGCAAGGAGGCAGCACCCAGCAGGTATAAGAAGCCTGACAGGGATGCAGCACTCAGCAGGGACACAGCACTCAGCAGGGACACAGCACTCAGCAGGGACACAGCACCCAGCAGGTATAAGAAACCTGACAGGGATGCAGCACCCAGCAGGGATGCATCACTCATCAGGGACACAGCTCCCAGCAGGTATAAGAAACCTGACAGGGATGCAGCACTCAGCAGGGACACAGCACCCAGCAGGGACGCAGCACTCAGCAGGGACGCAGCACGCAGCAGGGACACAGCTCCCAGCAGGGATACAGCATCCAGCAGGGATAAGAAACCTGACAGGGATGCAGCATCTAGCAGGGATCCAGCTTCCAGCAGGTATGAGAAACCTGACAGGGATGCAGCACTCAGCAGGGACACAGCACTCAGCAGGGATGCAGCACTCAGCAGGGACACAGCACCCAGCAGAGACACAGCACTCAGCAGGGCTGCAGCACTCAGCAGGGACACAGCACCCAGCAGGTATAAGAAACCTGACAGGGCTGCAGCACCCAGCAGCTGGTGAACTGTTCTCACCCTGCCCTGTCCCAGCGGAGCTGACAGAACTGCAGCCTTCCTAGGCTGTCAGCTGCTTTTCCTTCCACTTTTGACCATTTAAAGGCTGCTTTTTCTTTCCACTTTTGGCCACTTAAAAATGCCTTTCATTATCAGTGCTGCTGTTACTTGCTCTCCAGAAGAGAGCTGCAGAGGTCTTTGTGACCCAGAGTGGCAGGTACCAGCCATGTCCTCGCTGGGTACCAGAATCTCAGCAGGAATTAGCTGTTGCTCTTCAGCTAGGAGAGGAGAGGGCCAGGCAGCAGTGAGCACATCCAGGCACCATCAGGAGCAGGCTGCTCCATCCTGAATTAACCACAACTTGCAGTGTTTATTATGCCTAGAACAAGCAAACTAAATTCCCAGACAAATGAAGCTAATTAAACATGCTGCTATCAAAATTAAAGCTTGCCTTGTTTGTTCAGAGGCTTAGGGAGAGGGTTTGGGGGTTGTTGGGTTTTTCTTTCCCCCCTGTAGCTTTATTTTGGTTTGGGGTTGGGGTTTTTATTGTTATTTTGGTCCTTTTTGGTTTCGTTTTTGGTGTTGGTTTGTTTTGTTCTCCAGTGCTGCAGCAAATCTGCTGCTGTGTTTCAGATCAAGGCTGCAGACTGCAGCATCAGCCCAGCTTTTAGCCCCACGGGTAGCCAACGTTGCCACTGGGCTTCTAAAAGGCTCTTGAGCAGCTTGTGCCAAAGGCAGCACACCACAGCCACTGTCAGGGCCAGACAGGATTGGTGCAATCAGAGAATCATTTGGGTTGGAAGAGACCTTTTAGGTTCATCCAGTCCAACTCTGAACCCAGCGCTGCCAAGGTAACGCTAAACCATGGCACTCAGCACCACATCCGTGTGGCTTCGAAACCCCTCACAGGGATGGGGACTCCATCACCACCCTGGGAAGCCTGTTCCAGGGCTTGACAACCTTTTGGAGGAAGAAACTGTTCCTCAGGTCTACTGCAGACAGTCCAAAGGAGGTTACAAAGATGCTGAGGGGGCCTGGAGCATCTCTGTGAGGAGGAAGGGCTGAGAGCCTGCAGAAGAGCAGTCCCAGAGGGGATCTGAGCAACACTCAGCAGGAGCTAAAGGAGCTGTGGCGAGCAAGAGGATGGGGCCAGACTCTTGCCAGTGCTTCCCTGGGACTGGATGAAGGGCAGTGGGAACAAACTAGATCCCAGGAGGTTCCATTTGAACAGGAGGAGAAACTTGTTTGGTGTGAGGGTGCTGGAGGCCAGGAGCAGGCTGCCCAGAGAGGTTGTGGAGTCTCCTGTGGAGAGCTTCCAAAACCCTCATGCCATTGTGATCTTGGGCAGGCTGCTGTGGGTGCCCTGCTTTAGCAGGGTGGTGTGGGACTGGATGATCTGCAGAAGTCCCTTCCAGCCCCCACCATGCTGGGATTCTGGGATTCTGGGATTCTGGCTGTTCTCCTTTTCCCTTCCCTTTCTGATGCTTTTGTGTTTGTGAAATGCCACTTCATAAGGCAGTTGAAAGGCATCTTTGAGAATGATGAGCACAGACATCTGATAAATGGAGACAGACTGGTGAGGGGGTTCAGAGGGTTGGAAGAGACCAGGAGGTCCCACCTCAAAATGATGTGAAGGTGCTGAAGGCCTGGAGCAGGCTGCCCAGAGAGGTTGTGAAGTCTCCTTCTGTGGACAGCTTCCAAAACCCCTTGGCCATTGTGATCCTGGACAAGCTGCTGTGGGTGCCCTGCTTTAGCAGGGGGGTTGAAGGGGTTTTATACCCCCATAAACTGATCCCCACCCTCAGGGACAGGGTTGCTGTATTCTGTGCCCCTCCATCGCGTGTAACCAAGGAGCAGAGTGAGATCAGTCAGGGCTAAGCCTTCTCTGAGGTAGCTCTAATGAACTGAAGAGCTCCAGTGCTCTCAAATGGCAACTGCTGGTGCACCACCAGACATCTGCTAATGAGATGTTAACAGCTGCAACTGGAATCTAAGTGACAGATTCCAGGATGCACCAAATGGAAGGTGACAGCATCGCGTGCTCAGGGCTCCCTGGTCAGCTCTGCCTCCTGAGAGCTTTGGGCTCTGATGAAAAAAGGAGGTGTCTCAGGACATGTGAGATTGCTGAGCAAAGCCTCTGGGCACCAGACAGAGTCACTTACACAGAGGTGGTGCAGGGAGTTGGCAAACCAGCCCAGCGTGGATGTCTCTGCACAGTGAGGTTCTCTGAGAGCAGTGCAAGGGCACAGATTCACAGCTGGCATCGGGTTGGAAGGGAGCCTCAGAGGGCATCTTGTCCAGCTCCCCTGCAGGCAGCAGGGACCTCTCCAACTAGAGCAGGCTGCACAGGACCACAGCAAGGCTGAGCTTGAATGTCTGCAGGGTTGGGTCCTCAACTACATTCCCAGGCAATCTGTTCCAGTATTTCTCCAGATCCAGTCATGGAAACCCATGGGATATGGGGACAGCAGGANGCTGCCTGAGCTGGCAGCACAGGGAGCTGCTGTTCTGCTCCAACTAGAGCAGGCTGCACAGGGCCACATCAAGGCTGAGCTTGAGATGAGGCCTCAACTGCATCCCTGGGCAAGCTGTTGCAGTGTTTCACCTCTCTTTGTATAGAACTTTTGCCTTCTGCTCCTTAGTTTGACCAAGGAAGTGCTGCCTGAGCTGGCAGCACAGGGAGCTGCTGTTCTGCTCCAACTAGAGCAGGCTGCTCAGGACCACATCAAGGCTGAGCTTGAATGTCCCCAGGGATGAGGCCTCAACTGCATCCCTGGGCAAGCTGTTGCAGTGTTTCACCTCTCTTTGTATAGAACTTTTGCCTTCTGCTCCTTAGTTTGACCAAGGAAGTGCTGCCTGAGCTGGTAGCACAGGGAGCTGTGTCCTCCTTGTTACAGGTTCACAGATGGCATCAGGTTGCAAGGGAGCCTCAGAGGGCATCTTGTCCAACTCCCCTGCAGGCAGCAGGGACCTCTCCAACTAGAGCAGGCTGCACAGGACCACAGCAAGGCTGAGCTTGAATGTCTGCAGGGTTGGGTCCTCAACTACATTCCCAGGCAATCTGTTCCAGTATTTCTCCAGATCCAGTCATGGAAACCCATGGGATATGGGGACAGCAGGACTGAAAGAGTGGTCAGGCATTGGAAGAGGCTGCCCAGGGAGGTGGTGGAGTCACTGTCCTATAAATGTTCATGGGGACATGGCACTTGGGGACATGATCAGTGGCCAGGGTGGTGCTGAGTTGTAGGTTGGACTTCAGTGATTCATTCACAGAGTTATAGAAGGGTTTGGGTTGGAAGGGGCCTCAAAGCTCATCCAGTTGCAGTCCTCCTGCCATGGGCAGGGGATCTGAGCAATGCTCACCAGCATAGGTTGCCCAAGGACTGATCCAACCTGGTCCTGAACACCTCCAGGGAGGGAGCAGCCACAGCCTCCCTGAGCAACCTGTGCCAGTGTCTCACCACCCTCACTGCCAAGAACTTCTTCCTCATCTCCAGTCTCAGTCTTCCCACTTTCAGCTTCTGTCTCATCCTATCACTCCCAGCCCTTGTCAGAAGTCCCTCCCTAGCTCTCCTGTAGAGCCCTTTGGGTACTGAAAGGCTGCTCCAAGGTCTCCCTGGAGCCTTCTTTTCTCCAGGCAACCTCTTCCACCTTCAAGATCTCTCCCAGCTAGACCTGTTGTGCTGTTCCCTGAGTGCTGCACAGGGCAGTTGGATGTCAGGGCAATCAGGAGACATCCCCCCAGGGGCTGCCTCGACTTTCCCCACACCCACGACAGAACAAGTGGAGGGCAGGGGGAGATTTCCCAAGCTGCAAAGCCATTATCTGCTAATGTTATTAATGGCTTTCCTGACAGATGCCTTTGGGCAGCAAGGAAACATGGCTAAGGGCATCCAGCCCTTCAGAGTGGGACATATTTAGGCCATTTAAAACAATCTATTCTGGCACATCTGCTGCAGATGGTCCAGAGGAGAAGGCATTAGTCTGGCAGTACTCGAGGAGTGGTTTGTGTTTGCTGCCTCTGAGTTCTGTGGTACATGACCTTGGGTGAGTCCTCAGGGCGGTGCCTTCCTCAGCTGGGAGCTGTGCAGAAGGCTCTTTGCCAGTGTTTGTTAACTCTTCCAGACCTAAGTGTCATCGAGGTACTGCTAATGGATGTCACTGTCACAAACTCAACCCACTGCCTGCCTCTGGTTCTGCAGCTCTGCCTGCAGAGTCTGGAGCTGACAAGGAATTGGATGCTGAGGATGTTAAGGCTGACTCAGGGCTCTTTGTACCCTGCTCTCTTCTCTAATTTGGCTCAGCCCTGAAGGCAAGAACATCCCCAAGCACTAACAAGCCAGTCCAGCCATGCTGGGAGCACAGAGCCAGCCCAGCAGCTCTGACAGCCAATCCTGTTTGCTTCTGCTTGAGGACCCTCTTGGGGAGGGCAGAGTTAGAGGGGAGATTAGGAAGAAATTCTTTGCAGTGAAGGTGAAGAGACCCTGGAACAGATTGTCCAGGGAGGCTGTGGATGCCTCCTGCCTGGAGGTGCTTGGTAAGGCCTTGAGCAACCTGGTCTGGCAGGAGGTGTCCCTGCCCATGGGGGGTTGCAGCTGGGTGACCTTTAAGGTCCTTTCCAATCAAAACCATTCTCTGATTCTCCTCTGTGCATGCAAACTGCTCTAAGATCCCTTCCAAGCCATGCTAGGAATCTATGATTCTGGGGTGCACAGCCTGCAGCTGGTCTGGCAGGAGGTGTCCCTGCCCATGGGGGGTTGCAGCTGGGTGACCTTTAAGGGCCTTCCCAACCAAAACCATTCTCTGATTCTCCTCTGTGCATGCAAACTGCTCTCAAAGGATCTCTAAGATCCCTTCCAATCCATTCTAGGAATCTTTCTATGGTGCACAGCCTGCAGCTGGTCTGGCAGGAGGTGTCCCTGCCCATGGCAGGGGTTGCAGTTGGGTGACCTTTAAGGTCCTTCCCAACCAAAACCGTTCTCTGATTCTCCTCTGTGCATGCAAAGTGCTCTCAAAGGATCTCTAAGATCACTTCCAGGCCATTCCAGGAATCCTTCTATGGTGCACAGCCTGCAGCAGTGCAAAGGGTTCATGTTGACAGCTCCTGGTACTTCCCAACCCTTCACTAAGTCTCAGCTCCCATCTCTCTCTTCAGGGTGAGAGGAAGGAGCATAGAATCATAGAATGGTCTGGGTTGGAAGGGACCTCAAAGCTCAGCCAGTTCCAACCCTCTGCATAGGCAGAGACACCTCCCACTAGAACAGGTCTGCTCAAGGCCTCATCCAGCCTGGTCCTGAACATCTCCAGGGAGGTTGTGGAGCACAGAAGCACCCAATGTGATCTTTGATCACATTGGGTGCTTCTGTGCTCCACAACCTCCCTGGGAAACCTGTGCCAGGGTCTCACCACCCTCAACCTGTGCCAATCTCTCACCACCCTCAACCTGTGCCAGTCTCTCACCACCCTCACTGCAAGCAACTTCTTCCTAACATCCACTTTCAATCTCCCCTCTGCCACTTCAAACCCATTCCTCCTCATCCTGTCATCACAAGCCCTTGTCAATAGTCCCTCCCCAGCCCTCCTGCAGCCCCCTTCAGATCCTGGAAGGCCACTCCAAGCTCTCCTCAAAGCCTTCAATCATGTCCAGGCACCTCCTGAAAGCCTCCACCTGCCAGCACACCTCACTTGGATGCTCCAAGCCTTTGATTGCCTCAAGTGCTGTGGGAAGGGAGCAGGGCTGTGACCACATTCAGAGCTGGCAGAGCATCCATCAACACCCTCAGGTGCTTCTGAGAGTACCACCCTTGCCCTTTCAACAGTGTCTGATGAGTACCTAGAGAGCAGATGTGCTGGTGCCCAGCTCTGGGCTGGACTCATGTTTTAATTAGCAGTGCAAGATGCTGGTGGGGTTTTGATGTTCAGCTCCAGACAGGCAGCTGTGGTTTGCTTTCCTCTCTCATTTCTTTTTGCTACTTGGTGTCACATGAAGCAGTTTCATCTCATTCTCAGCTCTCAGTCCAAAGGTCTGGGAGAGCTGAGAATGACATCACTTCTGCAAGTAGGGAAGTGTAATTCTCTAGCAAGAGGTGATCAGACTCTTTCTTGGCACCAGTGTCAGATGGAGCCATTACAGCCTAAGCTGAAATTGATTGCTTAGCCATTAGATATATGAAGTGCCCCACAGGTCTGGGTAGGTAATGCTGCTCAGCTCTATCCTGCACTGCACACAGCTCAGGCACTTCCCAGGCATCAACGTTGCTGCTTTTGGAGAGCTCCAAAGGTTGGGACAGCAAAATGTATGAGTTGCAGATTGCATTTGGAGGGACAGAATGGATGTATGACCCCCCCCAGAAACAGGCACCAGGCAATGACCAGAGCAGTTGAGGCTGTGGAGAGAGGCTGGGAAAAGTAGGACTGGAAGGGCTGGAGAGACAAAGAGTGTGGCTGGAGCTGTGTGTGCTGTGGCACCACTGACTGCCCTCCTGGGTGATGGGGAGGGGAGAAAACAACAGGAGCTGGCAGCCTGCACTTGAGGCTGTGCCAAGGGTGCATCAAAAGAAGTGTGACCAGCAGGATGGGGGAAGTGATTCTGCTCCTTGACTCTCCTCTGCTGAGACCAGACCTAGTCTTATTCTGGTGCCCCTAGCACAAGAAGGACATGGAAATGCTGGAGGGGATGCAGAGAAGGCCATGGAGATCAGCACAAGGCTGGAGAACTTCCCCTGTGGGTCACGCTGAGAGAGTTGGGGTTTGTTCAGCATGGAGAACAGAAGGCTCCAGGGAGACCTTGGAGCAGCCTTCCAGTACCCAAGGGGTACAGGAGAGCTAGGGAGGGACTTCTGACAAGGGCTGGGAGTGATAGGATGAGACAGAGTAGCTTGAAGCTGGAAGTGGGGAGATTGAGACTGGAGATGAGGAAGAAATCCTTGGCAGTGAGGGTGGTGAGACACTGGCACAGGTTGCCCAGGGAGGCTGTGGCTGCTCCTTCCCTGGAGGTGTTCAGGACCAGGTTGGATCAGTCCTTGGGCAACCTATGCTGGTGGGAGGTGTCCCTGCCCATGGCAGGGGGACTGCAACTGGATGAGCTTTGAGGCTCCTTCCAACCCAAACCTTTCTATAACTCTGTGAATGAATCACTGAAGTCCAACCTACAACTCAGCACCACTCTGGCCACTGATCATGTCCCCAAGTGCCATGTCCACATATTTCTTGAACACTTCTAGGACAGTGACTCCACCACCCTTCCAACCCAGCCCATTCTGTGATTCTGTCATCTCCCAGCTGCATCCTCACAGTAACAAGACACATCAGAGCCCACAGGCAGAGTTGTGCAGGGAAGGTCAGGTTAGGGCAGAGTCAAGGACCTTGCTATCCAGATCCAGGCTATCCTGGACCTTGTTCTCCCTGCTGCAGCCTCCCAGCTGGTGTATTGAGAGGACAATGGTTTAGCTGGAGCAGGGTGGATTTAGGTTGGACATCAGGATGAAGTTGTGCACAGGTAGGGTGAGAAGAGACTGGAACAGGCTGCCCAGAGCTGTGATTGAGGTCCAATCCCTGGAGATACTGAAGCTCAGACTTGCTGTGGCCCTGGGCAGCCTGCTCTAGTTGGAGTCATCCTGGATGACTGCAGTGGAGTTGGCCAAGATGCCCTTTGAGGGTCCTTTCCAACCTGATGCCACCTGTGAAGAGGCGTAACNTCACATTGGGTGCTTCTGTGCTCCACAACCTCCCTGGAGGTGTTGAGGACCAGGCTGGATGAGACCTTGAGCAGACCTGTTCTAGTGGGAGGTGTCCCAGCCCATGGCAGGGGGTTGGAACTGGCTGATCCTTGAGGTCCCTTCCAACCTAACCCATTCTATGACTCTATGAATCTGTGCCCAGTGGCAGGGCTGCAGGAGGGGTGAGGTTTGCCCTAGAAGAGTCACTTCTGTGTTTCTGTTCTTCAGGCAGTAAATTGTACCCAGCTGCTTGACAGCAGCAGCTTTGCCTCTCTGTTCTGCTGCCTGTCACTTGCTGCTTTGCATAATGTATTTCTCCCTCATTTCCATCTTCTTCCTCCCTATTGTAGTAGTAAACTAATAAATCTGTGAAATTCAGAGGATGCTTCTTAAAAGCCATTTGCTGACTCCAGGAATATTCAGAAGTTTTTGGGTTGGTTTTGCTTTGTTGTATTTGTTTGGCTTTGTTGTGTTTTCTTTTTCCTAGGAGCCAGACAGTGAATAACTGAACAAAGAGGTTCCAAGCTCTTGGGGGGGGTTGGCATCTTTGGAAGTGAGAGGCATTTTTTTTTCCACTTCTTCCCAAAATTGTGGTGAACATTTTCATTGACTGTTGGCTGGGGCCAGAGGCCAATGGGATGAGATTGAACAAGGCTGGGTGCTAGGTTGGGCTGGATGATCTTGGAGGTCTCTTCCAACCTGGTTGATTCTATGATTCTATGAAGGCCAAGTGCAGGGTTCTACACTTTGGCCACAACAACCCCAAGCAGCGCTACAGGCTGGGGCCAGAGTGGCTGAGAGCAGCCAGGCAGAGAGGGAGCTGGGGGTGCTGGGAGAGAGGAGCTGAAGAGGAGGCAGCAGTGCCCAGGTGGGCAGCAGAGCCAATGGCATCCTGGGCTGGCTCAGGAGCAGTGTGGGCAGCAGGACAAGGGAGGTTCTTCTGCCCCTGTGCTCAGCACTGCTCAGGACACCCCTGGAGTGCTGTGTCCAGTTCTGGGCTCCTCAATTCAAGAGAGATGCTGAGGTGCTGGAAGGTGTTGAGAGAAGGGCAGCAAGGCTGTGGAGGGGCCTGGAGCACAGCCCTGTGAGGAGAGGCTGAGGGAGCTGGGGGTGTGCAGCCTGCAGAAGAGGAGGCTCAGGGCAGAGCTCATTGCTGTCTGCAGCTCCCTGCAGGGAGGCTGTAGCCAGGTGGGGTTGGGCTCTGCTGCCAGGCAACCAGCAACAGGACAAGGGGACACAGCCTGAAGCTGTGCCAGGGCAGGTTGAGGCTGGATGTTAGGAGGAAGTTGTTGTCAGAGAGAGTGATTGGCATTGGAATGGGCTGCCCAGGGAGGTGGTGGAGTCTCTGTGCTTGGAGGTGTTCAGGAAAAGCCTGGATGAGGCACTTAGTGCCATGGTCTGGTTGCTTGGCCAGAGCTGGGTGCTAGGTTGGACTGGCTGAGCTTGGAGCTCTCTTCCAACCTGCTTGATTCTGTGACTCTGTGACTAACCACTGCAATGTGTACATGTAATGAAAAGAGAGTTCTAAATAAATGAAAAATAGCAATAGGAGTCTAAACAATCACTCAAAGTTGGGGGAGTGGAGGGGAAGATGACCAAAAAACTAACCATAGAAGAAAAAAAAATCAATCTTTTCCCCACAGTTTTGGGAACAGAGGCAGTGCTTGTTCAAAAGAAGAAGAATCAATGAGCCCAGTGGCATTTCAGCTGTGATTATCTCATTATGAGGCCATTTCTGCCAGTGCAGAGCTTGCAAAGTGCCTTTGGTTCATCATGCGAAGGTCCAAAAGACTTCTAAAAGCTTCAGGGCTAAATAAAGTCATTAGAACTGCAGACAGACTCAGTAACTCCCTCGTGGCTTGGTCATGGCCATGGCAAAGCTTGCCAGCTTGGTTGTGCAGCTGTGGTCATCAAGCTCTGGTGGCTGCCAGGAGAAGCTTCACGCTGTGGGACTTGGCGCTGCAGTCTTGCGTTGCCTCCGGTGCAGGTGGGATTGAAGGCAGCTGCTGAAACCACTGCCAAAGACAGGCCTTATGCAAGCTGCTGCTACAAGGTCAGGATGGAGTAAAGAAAGCTCCAGAGAAACCTTAGAGCAGCCTTCCAGCTCCTGAAGGGGGCTATAGGAGAGCTGGAGAGGGACTTCTGACAAGGGCTGGTAGTGACAGGATGAGAGGGAATGGATTGAAGCTGGGATAGGGGGGATGGAGACTGGAGAGTAGGAAGAAATTCTGGAGAGTGAGGGTGGTGAGACACTGGCAGAGGTTGCCCAGGGAGGTTGTGGATGTTCCCTCCCTGGAGCTGTTGAAGGCCAGGTTGGATGAGGCTTTGAGCAACCTGTGCTGGTGGGAGGTGTCCCTGCCCATAGCAGAGAGTCGAAACTGGATGAGCTTTAAGTTCCCTTCCAACCCAACCCATTCTATGATTTATCCCAGCCTAAACAGGAGGTGACTCAGAGCTACAGATGTCTGTCTGAATTCTAGGAGCTGTTTGACTCAGTGTTTCTGCCAGCCTGGAGTTTTGCTTTGCCATAGAAATGGAGCTGCAGAAAGCCAGCCCTTGGCTCCGCACCACGGAGCCCTGCTGAAGCCCTCAGGCTTTGCTCACCACTCACTTTCTGCCTCTATATCTGCAGGGTTAGTTGGAATGAGATGATCCTTGCAGTCCCTTCCAACCCAAACCATTCTGTTTCTGTGAATCACAGCCCCATGCAGGTTGGCAAAGCCCCTCAGGAGCACCAAGCCCAACCTAGAACCCTGCTCTACAAGAGTCGCCTTAAACCATAGCCCTGAGCACCACATCCAAACCACCCTGAAACACAGCCAGGGTTGGGGACTCCATCACCTCCCTGGGCAGCTCCTTCCAGTCCCTGACCACTCTCTCCATGACAAACCTTTTCCTGATGTCCAATCTAAACCTCCCTAGCCCCAACTTGAGGCCATTCCCCCTTGTTCTGTCTCCAATTCCCTGTGGGCAGAGCCCTGCAGCAGCCTCTCCACCATGTCCCTTCAAGTAGCTGTAGACAGCAATGAGGTCTGCCCTCAGCCTCCTCTTCCTCAAACTAAAGACCCCCTTCAAAGGAAATTGAGAGACAACCAAAACAGAGTCCAAGGCTCTCAGGCATCCTGTGAGGGTGCTGCCCATGTGCAGGTTGTGAGGCAGCAGCCAGGATGAGTTACTGCTCCAAATGCCTTCAGCCTTTGACGTTCCAAGGGGTTGTGTGGTAGGAGCCGCTGGTGGTGCTGATTGAAAACTCCTCTAACCATATTAAGGGAGGAAGCTGGTGCCAGACACATGATTATCCATATGCCCAGCTAAATCCACTCAGAATTGATTCAGCTACGCTGAAGGAGACCCAGAAATCAATCTGTTCAGGCTGGCTGGTAGAGGAATGACAGACTGGAGGTGGCACAACTTAATTCTCTTTCCACCGCCCGCTCTCACGCGAGCAGGGTGGGCACACTGCAGCTCAGGAGGCTTCTCCCCATGGAATTAGCTTTGCAAAGATAACAAACTGTACTGTAAGAGCAAGGGGAATGCTCCTCACCACTCCCATGCCTTCCCCCAGGCGTTGCAGGCAACGTTGCAGGCAAGCAGGAGGAAAATCAGAGCGGGGAATGAGTGTTCTTAGGAGGGATGCGCATGGATGGGTCACTGCCATCGGCGGCTTGGCCACAGCAGGGTTTAAAGAGTTCTAATAGTTGATATTGTCTCTGGTTTTTCACAGTGCTGGGCACAAAAAAAGGCTGAGGGCTGCAGTTCTGGGATTTGCTGAAATGATGTAGTTATTGTGAGGTAGGTTCACAGGCTCACAGGAGCACAGGATGTCAGGGGTTGGAAGGGACCCAAAGAGATCATCCAGTCCAACCCCCCTGCCAGAGCAGGACCAGACAATCTAGCACAGGGCACAGAGGAACACAGCCAGACAGGCCTGCAAAGGCTCCAGAGAAGGAGACTCCACAACCTCTCAGGGCAGCCTGTGCCAGGGCTCTGGGACCCTTACAGTAAAGAAGTTGCCCCTTGTGTTGAGCTGGAACCTCCTGTGCTGCAGCTTCCATCCATTGCTGCTTGTCCTATCCCAGGGAGCAGTGAGCAGAGCCTGTCCCCCCTCCTGACCCCCAGTCCTCAGGTGTTTATAAACACTGATTCAATCCCCTCTCAGTCTTCTCTTCTCCAGACTAAGCAGCCCCAGGGCCCTCAGCCTTTCCTCATAAGCCATACCTTCCAGTCCCCTCATCATCCTCATAGCCCTCCCTTGGACTCTCTCCAGCAGATCCCTGTCCCTCTTCAACTGGGGAGCCCAAAACTGAAGGCAGGACTCAAGAAGAGGTCTCAGCAGGGCAGAGTAGAGGGGGAGGAGAAGCTCCCTGGATCTGCTGGACACACTCTGCTTAATGCTCCCCATGTCCTGAGCAGTCTGAGGACAACAGATCCTCGGTACCTGATGGGATCTTTGCACTATGGCATGTGGGGGCAGGGGGGATGGTAACAGCAGGAGCCCCTGATGAACTCCCAGCTGAAGTCAGCAGAGATCACAGAACTGTCAGGGCTGGGACCTCAAGGATTGTCCAGTCCCAACTGCCCTGCCATGGGCAGGGACACCTCATACTAGATCAGGTTGCTCAGAGCCCCCATCCAGCCTGGCAGATCTCTGTTCCCCATAAACTGGAACACTCCTTGGAGAGCCTGCAGCCTCCAGCATCCTGTCTTGGACCAGCCACGCTGGAGCTGCAATTCCTCTCTCAGCCCAGCTGGGAACATCTTAGCCCTAACAACGGAGCTCTGCTCTTCCAAAAGCAGTGTTTTAAGTCTTCCTCCAGGTGAAACCTGCACGGATAAGAAGCTGATTCTTGATGAGAGAGTTCTGCTGCCTGTGCCCCAGGTCCTTTTGCAAGAGGAGAAAAGGGAGCCTCAATCCTTTAGAGTCTGAGTCCCAGCAAGGCAGCGATGGTTCAGCTGGCAATAGGAAGTCAAGGACAGACCTTCAGCAGTACCCAGACAGCTCTCTGGAGCAGGTCTCCTCACTCCAGCTGAGGACCTGGCAGTGTCAAGTCTTGTCAGTACCATGCTTGTCTGCTGCTTGCTGTTGACACCAGGTGTGCAGGGAGAGCAGCTCAGCACAGAACTGAGCTCTTTTTGGTTTTGGCAGGGACAAAAAACCAGGAGAGAAACAGTGGAAACTCAGCTTTCTGCTTCCCCCCTTTCTTTTGTCTCTGAGCAGCACATGGCTTTGTCTTCCAGGCAATAACTGAGATTACACAGAGCATTGTCTCTTTAATCTCACTCCCAGTACAAAGTTTCCTTCAGCAGGATCTGAATTAATTAAATTGTGTTTTCATTTCAATCATGAACTCCCTCAATTTGCAGACCATGATGATCTTTTTTATCTCTGCCTGCTCGTCCCCATTTCCATTCCAGTTAGACAAGAAACAAAGAGGAACAACTCAGCTGGCATTGTTTTGCCACTGATGATTTTGTTTGTCTCAAATCAGTTCTGTAGAGGTTGGAATCTGAGGCTGAATTTAGCACCTTGAGCTGCCAGGAGTCTTACCAAGCAGGTGTTTGCATAAAGGCAGGTTGAGTGGCTGGCAGTCATAGAGTCAGAGAATCAGGCAGAGTTGGAAGGGACCACAAGGAGCAGCCAGTTCCAAGCCCCCTGCCATGCCCAGGGACACCCTACCCTAGAGCAGGCTGCACACAGCCTCAGCCAGCCTGGCCTGAAACACCTCCAGCCATGGGGCCTCAACCACCTCCCTGGGCAACCCATTCCAGCCTCTCACCACTCTCCTGCTCAACAACTTCCTCCTCACCTCCAC
>WAAF01014755.1:1856-12809 GCA_013400475.1 Tricholaema leucomelas | reverse complement strand
AGCAGAGCAGAGCAGAGCAGAGCAGAGCAGAGGAGGAGAATCACCTCCCTGGCCCTGCTGACCACACTTCTGCTGCTGCAGCCCAGGCTCTGCTTGGCCCTCAGGGCTGCAAGTGCACACTGCTGGCTCAGTTTCATTGGGAGCTTTGCCAACAGTTGTGTGTTGGTAGTTTTTTGTTTCATCAGCAGTGACATGAAGACAAATCCTGCCATGCTTTGTCCAGCTGTGCAGCTGCATTTAGATTCTCTGCAGGACTGAACCCATTATCAGAGCTAAATGACACTGATAATAAAAGGGCTATCTCCCCACTACAGTGCACCCAGTGTCAACACAGGCACCTCAGTGATAGCAAAACCCTTCTGTGGTGCTTTAATAACCCTCTACACCCACTCTGCTCCCATGCAGCCTTGCTCTGTAATCTTCCAATTGAGCATTTTCTGCTTTGTTGGGTTGTGTTTGTGGTTTTTTTTCTTTTGTAACAAATCCCAGTTTGGGATTTTGGTTGAATCTTTTTTGCTGCTGGTTGTTGTTGTTGTGCTTTGTTGTTTGGTTTCATTTTAAAGGTTTCCCAACAGCTGCATTTGATGGTGGAGGGCTGGGGGAGGAACCCAACCCCCAACAGCAAATTCAAACCCTTACTCAGGCTGTTTTAAGGATGCATCAATATCCTGGGGCCCAGATTGTCAAAACAAAACCCTTTGGGTTTGTGTTGGGAGTGATTTTTTTTGGTTAGGAGTATCTTTGTTTTACAACATAAATCCTCTTTTCACTGGCTGTAAGCAGCATCACAGGGCCAGGCTCACAGGATGTTAGTTAGGGGTTGGAAGGGACCCAAGGAGATCATCCAGTCCAACCCTCCTGCCAGAGCAGGACCACACAATCTAGCTCAGGGCACACAGGAACACATCCAGACAGGTCTGCAAAGGCTCCAGAGGAGGAGACTCCACAACCTCTCAGGGCAGCCTGTGCCAGGGCTCTGGGACCCTTCCAGGCAAGAAGTTGCCCTTGTGCTGAGCTGGAACATCTTTTGATGCAACTTACACCCATTGCTGCTTGTCCTATCCCAGGAAGCAGTGAGCAGAGCCTGTCCCCCCACTCCTGGAAGCCCTCAGAGACTTATAGACATTTATCAAATCCCCTCTCAGTCTTCTCTTCTCCAGAGTAAAAAGTCCCAAGTCTCTCAGCCTCTCCTCATCAGCCATGCCCTCCAGTCTCCTAAGCTCAGAGAAGGAGACTCCACAACCTCTCTGGTTAGCCTCTTCCAGTGCTCTGGGACCCTTCCAGTCAAGAAGTTCCCCCTTGTGTTGAGGCAGAACCTCTTCTGCTGCCATTTGCACCCATTGCTGCCTGTCCTGTCCCAGGGAGCAGTGAGCAGAGCCTGTTGAGAAGAGCAGTTTGGAACATTTCTCTTTCATAAAACCCCAAATTCTTTCATTATCCCCAAATGCCTTCTTAGTTAGTTTTATTTTAACACTCCCAGCATTTACATTTTTCCCTTCTCAGCAGCACAGAGCAAACTTGCTGGGAAAAAGGGACTAAAAGACTCCTTGCCTGTTTTGTGCAACTCTTGGGATATGCTTGCAGAAGAAGATGGAGCAAACACTCTCCAGCATCTCCACAGCCCTCTTGTCCCAGGGGCTCCAGAGCTGGATGCAGTACTCCAGGTGGGGTCTCAGCAGAGCAGAGCTAAGGGGAGAATCCCCTCCCTGGCCCTGCTGGCCACACTTCTGCTGCTGCAGCCCAGGCTCTGCTTGGCTTTCTGGGCTGCAAGTGCACACTGCTGGCTCCTGTTGAGCTTCTTGTCCAGCAGCACCCCCAAGTCCCTCTCCTCAGGGCTGCTCTCCAGCCACTCACTGCCCAGCCTGGATTGGTGCTTGGCATTGCCTCGACCCAGCTGCAGGACCTTGCACTTGGTCTTGTTGAACCTCCTGAGGTTGGCTTGTGCCCACCTCTGCAGCCTGTCCAGGTCTCTCTGGATGGATCCCTGCCCTCCAGCCTGGCTGCTGCACCACACAGCTTGATGTGGGCAGCAAACTTGCTGAGGCTGCACTCAGTGCCTCTGTCCATGGCACCCACAAAGATGTTGAACAAGACTGGTCCCAGGACTGATCCCTGAGGGACTCCACTTGTCCCTGGCCTCCACTTGGCCATGGAGCCATTGACAGCCACTCTTTGGGTGCAGCCATCAAGCCAGTTCTGTATCCATCTCATGGTCCACCCCTCAAACCCATGTGTCCCCAGCTTGGAGACAATGCTGTGGTGCAGGACAGTGCCAAAGGCCTTGCTCAGCTCCAGGTCAATGCCATCACTCACAACCAAAGCCTCCTTCACTGCCTCTGATTCACTCAGCCTCTGAGATTAGACTGAGATTAAATATTTGGGGGGGGTGTGTGTTTTAAGGGGAAAGATTAATTGAACTTTATTATAGGTTTTAATGCTTCAGTCTCCATTTGCACTTTAAAAGGTCTGAGCTCATCCACTGCCAGAGCACTGCTTTGGCTGTTTACCGCCTCGAATTGATTCCGTGTTTGATAGGCTGTAATTAAAGGAGGCACAGGAAGGATTTAATGGTGCTTCTTATTGTTAAGAAGGATTAAAGGGGTGTTAGAATTCATACTTTGAATTAATGGCTTTGATTAAATGAGAGCACCAGAGGGATCTTTTTCCATCCTGACTCCTGTTCTGACCTTGGGGAAGTCACCTGGGCGCAGGAACAGCTCTGGGCAAGCTGCAGCTCTGCTCTGAGCAGGAGCTTACAGACTGGGCCTGGTGCAGAGGATGGTTTGGGTTGGAAGGGGCCTTAAAGATCATCCAGTTCCAAGCCCCCTGCCATGGGCTGGGACACCTCTCACTTTATAAACCAGGTTGCTCAGGACCACATCCAACCTGGCCTTGAACACAGCCTCCCTGGGCAACCTGTGCCAGTGTCTCACCACCCTCACTGTCAGCAATGCCTTCCTCATCTCCAGTCTCAATCTCCCCTCTTCCAGCCTCAGTCCATTCCCCTTCATCCCATCACTCCAAGCCCTTGTAAGAAGTCCCTCCCCAGCTCTCCTGTAGCCCCTTTGGGTACTGGAAGGCTGCTCCAAGGTCTCCCTGGAGCATTCTCTTCTCCACACTGACCAGACTGAACTGTCTCAGCCCATCCCCAGAGCAGAGCTGCTCCAGTCCTCTGATCATCTGAGCATCTTTGCAGCTTCAGCTGGTAACTAGGAGATTCCCAGGCTGTGGAGAGGCCTTTTCCAGCCCTGTCAGATCAGTGGTTTGCAGGACTGAGTCCAGATCCCCACAGTTTGTCAACCTAACACTGGATTTCTTGCACTGCTCCTGTTTGAAGCAGCCTGACCTGCTGTACTCATGCTTCTGGCTGAAGGTCCTTTGGTCATATGTCCAAAGGAGGCTATAAGGAGGATGAAAGGACTGGAACATTACTAATGAGGACAGGTCCAGAGCCCTGAGGCTGTTTAGCCTGGAGAAGAGAAGCCTGAGAATGGATCTGATCAGTGCTCAGCAGGAGCTAGAGAGTGGGGGGCAAGAAGAAGGGGCCAGACTCAGTGTGACAGTACAAGGGGCAATGGATCCAAACTGGAACCCAGGAACTTCTTTCTCAGCAGGAGGAGAAAACTCTTCGGTGTGAGGGTGATGGAGCCCTGGAGCAGGCTGCCCAGAGAGGCTGTGGAGCCTCCTTCTATGGAGAGCTTCCAAATTCCCCTGGCCATTATGGCCAACAGGGAANGTGCCTGGAGGTGTTGAAGCCAAGCCTGGCTGGGGCACTTAGTGCCATGGTCTGGTTGCTTGGGCAGGGCTGGGTGCTAGGTTGGGCTGGCTGAGCTTGGAGCTCTCTTCCAACCTGTTTGATTCTCTGATTCTCTGATTCCTGTCTGTAGCTGTAGATATTTGTGACCTGTTGTAAATCTCTGCTTGTCTACTGTGCTGAGCTGTGACTATAAAGCTTCATTCCTTAACTTCCAGCCAGCTGAGTCTAGTCTGGGTGATTTCAGAAGAGAAGAGGGGCAGGTAACTCCCAAACCATCACATACCTACACCTGACCTAAGCTGTGGTTTGGATCAGAACAAAATCTCCACCTGCTGCCCCCTCAGTAATTAACAGTCAGATCATCTCCCTGCAGAAACAAATTGCTGGAGCTGCTGCACCAGTGCCTGCCTGGCACATGCAGAGCAGTCTGACAGCTGCAGTAACCTGCTGCAGATGCATGGGAGTCAATGGTGTGATGCTGGTTTACATCAGCTGAAGGCTGTGGTGGTCCTGACATCCTCCCTTTCTCCTTGAGGACCACAGGCTGATGTCCCTCTGCTGCTGTCTGCCATTAAATTATTCATCCCCAATAAGGGCTGAATTAAAATTTCATAGGACAGTTGTATAAATCTGGACAGCAAGCTGAGAGTGCAGAGCAGAGCACAGATAGAGGCTGGGTGGAGAGAGAGAAGGTCTGAAGAGGAACTGGGGAGAGCTATGGGGGTGCAAAGCTGGACATGAGCTGGCACTGAGCACTGCTCAGCCAGGCCTGGGCTGATCCCCAGCAGGGTGGGCAGCAGGGGCAGGGAGGGGATTCTGCTCCTCTGCTGTGCTCTGCTGAGATCCCCACTGCAGTGCTGGGGCAGCTTTGGAGTCCTCAGGACAGCACAGACAGGGACTTGTTGGAGTGGGGCCAGAGGAGGCCACAGAGTGGCTGGAGAGCAGCCAGGCAGAGAGGGAGCTGGGGGTACTGGTAGAGAGTAGCAGAAGAGGAGGCAGCAGTGCCCAGGTGGGCAGCAGAGCCAATGGCATCCTGGGCTGGCTCAGGAGCAGTGTGGGCAGCAGGACAAGGGAGGTTCTTCTGCCCCTGTGCTCAGCACTGCTAAGTGCTTGAGTGCTGTGTCCAGTTCTGGGCTGCTCAACTCAAGAGAGATGTTGAGGTGCTGGAAGGTGTTGAGAGAAGGGCAGCAAGGCTGGGGAGGGGCCTGGAGCACAGCCCTGTGAGGAGAGGCTGAGGGAGCTGGGGGTGTGCAGCCTGCAGCAGAGGAGGCTCAGGGCAGAGCTCATTGCTGTCTGCAGCTCCCTGCAGGGAGGCTGTAGCCAGCTGGGGTTGGGCTCTGCTGCCAGGCAGCCAGCAACAGAAGAAGGGGACACAGCCTGAAGCTGTGCCAGGGCAGGTCTAGGCTGGATGTGAGGAGGAAGTTGTTGGCAGAGAGAGTGATTGGCATTGGAATGGGCTGCCCAGGGAGGTGGTGGAGTGGCCGTGCCTGGAGGTGTTGAAGCCAAGCCTGGCTGGGGCACTTAGTGCCATGGTCTGGTTGGTTGGGCAGGGCTGGGTGCTAGGTTGGGCTGCCTGAGCTTGGAGCTCTCTTCCAACCTGCTTGATTCCATGATTCTATGATTCCAGTACACCAGTGATGGGAGGGCTGGAAGGGCTCTGCTGTGAGGCCAGGCTGAGAGTTGAGGGTGTTCAGCCTGGAGAAGAGAAGGCTCCAGGGAGACCTTCTGGTGGCCTTTCAGGACTTGAATAGGGCTTGAAGAGAGCTGGAAAGGAACCTAAGGCATGGAGTGACAGGACAAGGGTCGATGGCTTCAAACTGGAAGAAGCTGGACTGAGATGAGACATTAGGAAGCAACTCTTCCCTGTGAGGCTGGTGAGGCACTGGAACAGGTTGCCCAGAGAAGCTGTGGAGGCTTCAAACCTGCAAGTGTTGAAAGCCAGGTTGGATGAAGCCTTGGGCAGGCTGGGCTGGTAGGAGGTGTCCCTGCCCATGGCAGGGGGGTGGAACTGGATGATCTTTAAGGTCCCTTCCAACCCAAAGCATTCTGTGAAGGCATTTCCTGACCTTGTAAGGGTTGTAGCTGATCCTGTAAGCAGCCTGAGTAGCTGCAGGTCATTTTACCAGCATCACCTAGTTTGTGGAGCCAATCTTTGTCTTACCTACAAAGGAGGCCTTTGAGGACTGTGGGATCTGTCCCTAAGTGACAGCCTGAGCTCTTTGTCACCCCTCACAGCTGTTCCCATTGACAAAGAACCTTACTGAAGGCTTTTGAACAAGCTGCCCCATGCCCAGGGCTGTATTAAAAGCAGGCTGCTAAGCAGGGTTATTAATTAACTTATTCATTATGCTGCAATTAAGTTTTAAGCTGTATTTGCCCAGCTTGAGCACTGCTGAATGTAAATACATCTCTCCTGCAGGGCTGCTTAGCTTTGGGGTTGTACCTGAGATCCCTTCAGCATTTATTCAGAGTGCAGCATTATTAACTTTGAGATGAAATATGCTCTTGGAATTGCCAAGGGAGGACTTCATTGCAGCTGCCTGCTCAGGCCTTCCCAATGTCCTTGTGCAGGGTAGGTGTGTCTAGAGAAGGACAGAAAGAGGCAACTGCCACCTGGGCAAGAGTGCAACTTGCAGGTGAAGTGAAATATTCAATGAGATTGGGGCAGAAGCTGGGTTCAGAATGAGCAGACAGGAGCTGCTGGCTGGCTGGGGGTGCTGGGGGTACCTCAGGGACACAAGGACTGTGTCACACTGAGTGTTAGAGGATCACAGAATCATAGAATCAAGTAGGTTGGAAGAGAGCTCCAAGCTCAGGCAGCCCAACCTAGCACCCAGCCCTGGCCAAGCAACCAGACCATGGCACTAAGTGCCCCAGCCAGGCTTGGCTTCAACACCTCCAAGGATGGCAACTCCACCACCTCCCTGGGCAGCCCATTCCAATGCCAATCACTCTCTCTGCCAACAACTTCCTCCTAACATCCAGCCTAGACCTGCCCTGGCACAGCTTGAGGCTGTGTCCCTTTGTTCTGTTGCTGGGTGCCTGGCAGCAGAGCCCAACCCCACCTGGCTACCCTTCAAGTACTTGTACAGAGCAATGAGCTCTGCCCTGAGCCTCCTCTTCCCACTGCAGGAGGTTGATTTCATTTGGGAGGATGCAGCTTTGAGCATTGCTGTGCTTTGTAATCATAGAATGGTTTGAGTTGGAAGTGACCTTCAGAGGTCACCTGTAGCCAGGTGGGGTTGGTCTCTTCTGCCAGGCACCCAGCAACAGAACAAGGGGACACAGTCTCAAGCTGTGCCAGGGCAGGTCTAGGCTGGATGTTAGGAGGAAGTTGTTGGCAGAGAGAGTGATTGGCATTGGAATGGGCTGCCCAGGGAGGTGGTGGAGTTGCCGTCCCTGGAGGTGTTGAAGCCAAGCCTGGATGAGGCACTTAGTGCCATGGTCTGGTTGATTGGCCAGGGCTGGGTGCTAGGTTGGGCTGGATGATCTTGGAGGTCTCTTCCAACCTCATTGATTCTATGATTCTATGATTCCATGATAATCCAACCCCCTGTGCAGTCAGCAGAGACATCCTCCACTAGATCAGGTTGCCCAGAGCCTTGTCAAGCCTAACCTTGAGCACCTCCAGGGATGGAGCCTCAACCACCTCCTTGAGCAACCTGTTCCAGTGTTGGAGTAAATCCCAAGAGTGCATTCTGGCCCTGGGAATCACAAGGTGCCACTCCTTACCTCCTGAGAACACACAGTCTGTGAGTGTTGTGGTGCCCTAAACCATGCCAGAGCACCTCCACCTTTTAATGAATTGCACCATTTTCCTTCCAGCTGCTCAGGCTTTTAGCTGCCAGCAAGAGAACCCTCCAGCAGCATGATCCATGTCCAGTGCCAGCTTTATAGCCTCACAGATAACATTGGCAAGGCACAGCCAGTACCTCTCAGGAGCAGGAAAGTGTTGACTCTGCACTTCTCTTGGTAAGAGGGGTGAGGGTGGCTCAGGCATTATTTCACTGCCCTGAAGATTCAGAACTTGAAATGCTGGCTCATGAAAAGGAGTCACAGCAGATGCCTAGGAAAGGCTGTGCAAGAGTGGGGGCAGTTGCAATCCCTTCTGAGAGAGAGACAGCACAGGAAGGGAGACTCAGCACTAGGACCTGTGCTGCAAAGCTCTGCTCCTTTGCTGCAGGAGTGAGGTGGTTCAGTCTCCATAGAGCAGATTTAGTTCTAATTCAGCCTTTGCTGGGGATTCATTTTTTTTTTTCCTTGACAGCTTTTCCTTTGATCTGATCCTGCCTGTCAAATCCAACCAGTTCCTGCTCAGTCACAGTCTCACAGTCTCACAGTATCACCAAGGTTGGAAGAGACCTCATAAATCATCAAGCCCAACCTGTTACCACAGAGCTCAAGGCCAGACCATGGCACCAAGTGCCACATCCAATCCTGCCTTGAACAGCTCCAGGGACGGCGACTCCACCACCTCCCTGGGCAGCCCATTCCAGTAGCCAATGACTCTCTCACTGAAGAACTTTCTCCTCACCTCAAGCCTAAATTTCCCCTGGCACAGCCTGAGGCTGTGTCCTCTTGTTCTGGTGCTGGCTGCCTGAGAGAAGAGAGCAACCTCCTCCTGGCTACAACCACCCCTCAGGTAGCTGTAGACATTGAAAGGTCTAAAACTTAAGCTTAGCAAAACACAGTATGAGCTGCTTTACAAACCAGGGCTTTGCCAGCCAGAAGCACAGAACCCTGCAAAGAAAATCTGACCCAAAGCTACAGGTTCTTCTTTACCACAGGGTCACTTCAGGAGGGGATCATTTCTCTGCACAAAGCTGAGGCTGCCTTAATCCCAGGGAAGCTGGCAGTGAGAGGCTGAGGGGAGCCGACAGAGCTCTGTCAGCAGTGAGGGTAAGGAGCAGGCTCAGCCAGGCTCTCCAGGCAGTTAGCTGCCCACTCACCAGCTCTGAGCTGCACCTTGGACTCAAAAGATGGGAATTTTCTTGTGTGGTCTGCTAGNATTGCAGAGAGATGTTGAGGTGCTGGAAGGTGTCGAGAGAAGGGCAGCAAGGCTGGGGAGGGGCCTGGAGCACAGCCCTGTGAGGAGAGGCTGAGGGAGCTGGGGGTGTGCAGCCTGCAGAAGAGGAGGCTGAGGGCAGAGCTCATTGCTGTCTGCAGCTCCCTGCAGGGAGGCTGTAGCCAGCTGGGGTTGGGCTCTGCTGCCAGGCAGCCAGGGACAGAAGAAGGGGACACAGCCTGAAGCTGTGCCAGGGCAGGTTGAGGCTGGATGTTAGGAGGAAGTTCTTCATGGAAAGAGTGATTGGCATTGGAATGGGCTGCCCAGGGAGGTGGTGGAGTCCCCATCCCTAGAGGTGTTTAGGAAGAGTCTGGATGAGGCACTTATTGCCATGGATTAATTAGAAGGGTTGGTGCTAGGTTGGACTCCATGGTTAACTCCTGATTAATTCTGTGATGATGTGGATGAGCTTTCAAGGTCCCTTCCAGCCCCTGACTTTCTTTGAGTCTGTGATTTTTCTAATGAACTTGAGGTGACAAAGAGCTGATAGAGCCTGACTGTGAGCTGAACACCTCTGCATCACTGCCACTGGAGAGAAATGGGCACCTGCAGGGAGAATTGATCTGACCTGATCCATCTGGAGGTGTCCCTGCTCACTGCTGGGTAGTTGGACAAGATGATCTCTGAGGTTCTCTTCCAACCTGAAGCACTCTGTGTATCTGAATGTCCTGCTGGGTGGGTCTGTGTCCCTCCACTCACCACAGTGAGCAGCCAGAGACAGCAGCTCACAGGCTCACAGGATATTAAGGGTTGGAAGGGACCCAAGGAGATCATCCAGTCCAACCCCCCCTGCCAGAGCAGGACACTGCTATCTGACACAGATCACAGAGGAACACATCCAGACAGGCCTGGAAAGGCTCCAGAGAAGGAGACTCCACAACCTCTCTGGGCAGCCTGTGCCAGGGCTCTGGGGCCCTTCCAGCCAAGAAGTTGCCCCTTGTGTGTGAGCTGGAACCTCCTGTGCTGCAGCTTCCATCCATTGCTGCTTGTCCTATCCCAGGCAGCAGTGAGCAGAGCCTATCCCCCGCTTCCTGACCCCAGCCCTCAGAGAGTTCTAAACATTGATTCAATCCCCTCTCAGTCTTCTCTTCTCCAGACTAAGCAGCCCCAGGGCCCTCAGCCTCTCCTCATCAGCCATGCCCTCCAGTCCCCTAGGCTCAGTTACAGACACCTTCATTTCAGCCAGCTCAGGTCAGAAGGCATGTCTTGGTGAAGGGGCTGTGGGCATCCTCCCCAGTACAACCACTGCAGTCCCAGCAATGGCAGCTTGTTTCCCTGGCCAGGCAGCAGCCACATTCTCCTCCTCCCACCTCAAAGTGCTTTAGAGCTTGTGCTAAGCCAATTAACACATACCTGGGAGCTTGCCTTGTGATGTGTGCAGCCTGAACTTCAGAGAGCAGTTAAACCTGGGCTTGAGAGGGAGTCTTAGACCCACTGAGGGGACAGAACCTTTAGCAGGTTCTCCAGCAGGTTCTCCAGCCTCAGGCTGTGCTCTGCACTCCAGTTCAATAGAGAAAACAAGTGCAGGTGAGCAGAAAGGAGCTGAGGGGTACCTGGGGCTGGGAAGTGCAGGCAGCATCAGGTTACTTTGCAGTGATGTTTCTGCTCATTAACTCTCTGATCTCTCCACATGCTGCCATCTGTACAGCTTGGGAGTTTCATCGGTGCTGTCAGGGGGAGCTGGATGCTTTCCAGTTGTATCAGCTCCTTCCCTCCAGCATCCAGGGGGGAAAGAAGAGATGGCATTCTGCAGCACGTCCTTGTTGGGCTGTCAAAGTACCCTTCCTTTCCTCCCCATCCTGCTGCTGTCTTTGTGTTGCCCTAACAGTGGTTGCCATCCCCTTCTGTTGCTGGTTCTTCTCTCCTGATTCATGTACGCCCTCCTTTGAATCAGTGCTGACAACAGAGCTGGGCAAATATATATATTATACAGGCTGGGTGGGGAATGGCTGAGAGCAGCCCTGAGGAGAAGGACCTGGGGGTCTGGGCTGATGAAAAGCTCAACAGGAGCCTGCAGTGTGAGTGCAGCCCAGACAGCAACCCTGTGCTGGGATGCATCAAGAGCAGTGTGGGCAGCAGGGCAAGGGAGGGGATTCTGCCCCTTGGCTCTGCTCTCCTCACACCCCACCTG
>WAAF01014753.1:13194-24183 GCA_013400475.1 Tricholaema leucomelas | reverse complement strand
CAGGGCTGGGTGCTAGGTTGGGCTGGCTGAGCTTGGAGCTCTCTTCCAACCTACTTGATTCTATGATTCTATGATTGTACAACTACCTGAAGGGACATGCAAGCTGCTGCAGTGCAAGCTGATGAAGGCAGTAACAGAAGGTAATGTTCATGGCTTTCCAAAATTAGCAAAGGGTAGTGAGGAAATATAAGAAGAGGAGGCTGTGAGGTGACCTTCTTGTGGCCTTCCAGAGTCTGAAGTGGGCTACAAAAATGCTGGGGAGGGACTTTTTAGGCTGTCAGGGAGTGCCAGGAGTGGGGGGAATGGGAGAGTGAGGCTGGAGGTGAGGAGGAAGTTGTTGAGCAGGAGAGTGGTGAGAGGCTGGAATGGGTTGCCCAGGGAGGGGGTTGAGGCCCCATGGCTGGAGGTGTTTGAGGCCAGGCTGGCTGAGGCTGTGTGCAGCCTGCTCTAGGGTAGGGTGTCCCTGGGCATGGCAGGGGGGTTGGAACTGGCTTCTCCTTGTGGTCCCTTCCAACCCTGACTGATTCTATGATTCAGGTTGCAGCCCAGGCAGACTTCCTCGGCTGAGGCTCTGAGATGTGTGCAAAAGCTGCAGTTAAGCCAGCTCTGTGTATGAAAGTATTCCCACAATCAGAATCAGAGAATCAAGCAGGTTGGAAGAGAGCTCCAAGCTCAGCCAGCCCAACCTAGCACCCAGCCCTGGCCAAGCAACCAGACCATGGCACTAAGTGCCCCAGCCAGGCTTGGCTTCAACACCTCCAGGCACGGCCACTCCACCACCTCCCTGGGCAGCCCATTCCAATGCCAATCACTCTCTCTGACAACAACTTCCTCCTCACATCCATAGAACTTCCTCCTAGCACCCAGACATTAACATCAGCCACTGCCCCAACCAAACTGCTCCAGGAATGAGTGCAGTATATTAGTGCTGGGTTTTGGTTCAAGGCAAGGGGATTGATTCTGGCTCAGGATGCCTGCATGAGCCTGTTTTGCCTTGGCTTTGTTTGCAGCAATGAGGGTCTGAGCCCAAGGCTGTTCTCTGACTAGACTCATTCCCAGAATAACTCCTCTCCCAGCCTTCTCTGCACCCCCTAAGACAACACAAACCCCCAAATTCTGGAATATTTAAAGACTGGCAGCTTTTCAGGTTGGTGTTTCTCTCTGAGCTTAATTTAAATGAGCAGCAGGCTGTTTATGAGCTTGCCCAAGTGAACCTGGAGGGGCTTATTTGCTTGAGTCTGACTTTTCTGACAGCTCTCTGCAAGCCTAATCAAAACCAGACTTAACTCTCAAATGAAGCAGCTTAATCATAGAATCATAGAATGGTTTAGGTTGGAAGGGACCTCAAGGATCATCCAGCTCCAACCCCCTGCCATAGGCAGGGACACCTCCCACTAGAGCAGGTTGCTCAAGGCCTCATCCAGCCTGGCCTTAAACACCTCCAGGGAGGAAGCATCCAAAGAACCAGGCTAAAAGTAGCAAGTCATAAAGCAGTGCTATGGCAGCAGTCATCCAATCCAGTGCATTTACTACACTTTTGGAACAAGGACTCTGTTTGGGTTTTTTGTGCCCCATTGTACAAGGAAAGTTGTGCTGTGAGCAGTCATAGAATCCTTGAGTGGCTCAGCTTGGAAGGGAGCTCAGAGCTCATCTCCTCCAACTTCCCCACCACAGGCAGGGACATCTCTCAGCTAGACTCAGCTGCTCAAGGCCTCATCCAAATGGCCTGCAACACTCCCAGGCAGGAGGCAGCCACAGCCTCTCTGGGCAGCCTGTGCCAGACTCTCACCACCCTCACACTGAACAACTTCTTCCTCAGCTCCACTCTAACCCTGCTCTGCCTCAGCTCCAAACCATTGCCCCTTTGTCCTGTCTCTAGAGCCCCTGATGCAAAGTCCCTCTGCAGCCTTCCTGCAGGCTGCCTTCAGCTCTTGGCAGGCAGCTCTGAGGTGCCCCTGGAGCCTTCTCCTCTGCAGGCTGCACCCCCCCAGCTCCCTCAGCCTGTGCTCACAGCAGAGCTGCTCCAGCCCTTGCAGCATCTTTGTGGCCTCCTCTGGCCTCTCTCCAGCAGTTCTGTGTCGACACCAGAACTGGAGGCAGGATTGAAGGTGAGGTCTGAGCAGAGCAGAGCCGAGGGTCAGAATCCCCTCTTTTGCCCTGCTGCCCACACTCCTCTGCCTGCAGCCAGCACACAGCTGCCTGCTGGGCTGCATGAGGGTACTGCTGGCTCCTGAAGAGCTGCTCAGCAGCCAACACACCCACATCTCCTTCTTCAGAGCTCCTCTTCACCCACTCTGCACCCAGCCTTCATTATCTTTACCATCTTTACTGTTTGCCACTCTTCAATACACAGACCATAGCTTTTATTTCCAAGTACTCCCCAAACTTCCTTTATTTAGACAATTTCCAGATGGCATCATTAGGAACACTATGGAGACATGAAATGCTTACCACATCTCAGCAGAGAGTTAAACACTGACCTCTAAAAGAAGATTTCCCCCCTAATTATCCCATGGTGTCCCTATCACATAATATCACCTCTCCCCGTGCAAGGATGTGCTCAAGTTCAGTTCCAGACATCTGGAAGAGATTTCTTCTTATCTGGCACATTTCCAAGTGGAATGTGGGGAGAGGTGCTGAGCTGATAAAGCAGGGATGTACCTTTGGGCTGGACCAGATGATGAGGCACTGCAAAGGAGAAGGCTTTCTGCTCACAGTGGGGAGGAAAGGCAATGATTGGGCTAAGCAGGACAACTGGGAAAGTCCTAAGCCTGTCCAGGAGGCTGTGTAGCCTTCCTTCATCAGGACCTGAAGGGGGCCTACAAGAAAGCTGGGGAGAGGCTTTTGAGGTTGTCAAGTAGTGATAGGAGTGGGGGGAATGGAACCAAGCTAGAAATGGGGAGAGTCAGCCTGGAGGTTAGGAAGAAGTTGTTCAGCAGGAGGGTGGTGAGAGCCTGGAAGGGGTTGCCCAGGGAGGTGGTGGAAGCCTCATCCCTGGAGGTGTTTAAGGCCAGGCTAGATGAGGCTCTAGACAGCCTGATCTAGTGTGAGGTGTCCCTGGGCATGGCAGTGGGGTTGGAACTGGCTGATCCTTGTGGTCCCTTCCAACCCTGACTGATTCTGTGACTCTGTGAACTCATTTCCATGGGCTGTAAGTTCTGCAGAGCACCTCAGGGCTGAGACACTGTGAAGTCACCTTTTGGTCCTTGTGATGTTTGAAGGCTAAATCACCACACAGATTGTCCTTCTCTGGGTTGTCTGCCTCAGGCTCATCTCATGTGAATGTCCTTGAACCCTGAGGCACTCAGGGGGGTTCCTAATGGCCCTTAAACACGTGGAAGGGTTTAAGGCTGTCAGGTAGTGATAGGAGTGGGGGGGTAGATTCAAACTGGATGTTAGGAAGAAGCTGTTCAGCATGAGGGTGGTGAGAGCCTGGAAGGAGTTGCCCAGGGAGGTGGTGGAAGCCTCATCCATGGAGGTGTTTAAGGCTGTCAGGTAGTGATAGGACTGGGAGGAATGGAACAGAGCTGGAAATGGGGAGATTCAGACTGGATGTTAGGAGGAAGTTCTTCAGCATGAGGGTGGTGAGAGGCTGGAAGGGGTTGCCCAGGGAGGTCATGGAAGCCTCATCCCTGGAAGTGTTTAAGGCTGTCAGGTAGTGATAGGACTGGGAGGAATGGACCAAAGCTGAAAATGGGTAGATTCAGACTGGATGTTAATAAGAAGTTCTTCAACATGAGAGTGGTGAGAGCCTGGAAATGTGGTGGTGTTCAAGTCCAGACTGGATGAGGCTGTGGGCAGCCTTATCTAGTGTGAGGTGTCCCTGCCCATGGCAGGGGGAGTGGAACTGGATGATCCTTGTGTTGCCTTCCAACCCTGTCTGATTCCATGATTCTATGATCTTCTAACAAAGACATTAAAGTATGTCTGAAGCTGGAAAGACTTCAAGCAGCTTTGGGTTGTGAGGTTTCTCACCTAATTTAGGTTTGAGTGCTTCCAGTGTTCTCTGTTAAACTGCTGCAGGACTGAAAATTCTTGCCTGTTAGAAGATAGCAAGCACAGGCCACAGCATGCTGCATCTGGTTTCCTTCAGCCATTTGTCCTTCAATACAGATCAGATGTTCCATGCTGATGTCACAACTTTGCACTTGCTGGTTTGCCTTAGTGATTTTAAGGCTGATGATCCTGGGCTGCATCAGAAGTGTGGCCAGCAGGGCAAGGGAAGTGATCCTCCCCCTCTGCTCCACAATGGTGAGACCCCACCTGGAGTACTGCATCCAATTCTGGAGCCACTGTTACAAGAGGGATGTGGAGGTGCTGGAAGGTGTCCAGAGAAGGGCCATGAGGATGATCAGAGGGCTGGAGCTGCTCTGCTGTGAGGAGAGGCTGAGGGAGCTGGGGGTGTGCAGCCTGCAGAAGAGGAGGCTCAGGGCAGAGCTCATTGCTGTCTGCAGCTCCCTGCAGGGAGGCTGTAGCCAGGTGGGGTTGGGCTCTGCTGCCAGGCAGCCAGCACCAGAAGAAGGGGACACAGCCTCAAGCTGTGGCAGGGGAGGTCTAGGCTGGATGTGAGGAGGAAGTTGTTGGCAGAGAGAGTGATTGGCACTGGAATGGGCTGCCCAGGGAGGTGGTGGAGTGGCCGTGCCTGGAGGTGTTGAAGCCAAGCCTGGCTGGGGCACTTAGTGCCATGGTCTGGTTGCTTGGCCAGGGCTGGGTGCTAGGTTGGGCTGGCTGAGCTTGGAGCTCTCTTCCACCCTGCTTGATTCTCTGATTCTGTGTCCCAGATGTGCTCCTTGCTGCTCAGTAGTTTCTGCATTCCTTCTGTAACTCTGAGATACTATTATCAACAAAATCCTTGCTGCTGGTAGTGCACTGCAGCTTGCAAGGCTACAATTCCCTGCTTGAAAAGGAGCTGCAGCTACGTTTGGTCTTGATTCCCTTACTTACCTGGTTTCTAAAAGGAGGAAAGCAAAGGCTGATGCCTACCCAGGCACTGCTGTTGCTACCTCTCTCTGCCTGCCAGCAGATAACAACAAGGTGTAGGTTTCCCTGCTGCTATGCTGTTTGAGTTTCCTTTGCAAACCTGGATGCTGTTATATGCAGGGGAAAAGTGAAGTTTGCTGCTGGGTTATTCCTTGCCAAGCTCTTTTCAGCTGCAGGATACAATGAAGGCCAAACTCTGTGGAAGTTATTAGGCCTAGTTAAGTGGAACTGCAGAGTGGTCAAGCTCTGAGTCTATGCCATAGCACAGTGGATGTGCAATGGATGTCTCTAGACATCTATTTATGTTCATTATGGTGCTGTGACCTATCTCCATGTTCTTCTTCCACTGCAGTTGCTCTTGATTGCTGTCTATGTGTAAACACACAGGAGACAAAGAGATATCTCCTCCCTCTGTACCTAATTCTTCAAAGCAAGCATCTGCTCCTAACAATGTGGTCATGGAGAGGCAGATGGTCCAAAGCTGGGCTTGACTGTAGCACAGAATTGAGATTTCAACAATTCCTTTGTGTTTTGAGGTGGCACTTTCAGAGCACCACGTGTAGGAAAGCCAGAAACAGAAATGGTTTCCTTTCCTCCTAGACATTTTGCCATTGGAATGGGCTGCCCAGGGAGGTGGTGGAGTGGCCGTGGCTGGAGGTGTTGAAGCCAAGCCTGGCTGGAGCACTTAGTGCCATGGTCTGGTTGCTTGGCCAGGGCTGGGTGCTAGGTTGGGCTGGCTGAGCTTGGAGCTCCCTTCCAACCTGCTTGGTTCTATGATTCTATGACAGAATCACAGAATGGTCTGGGGTGTTCAGGAAAAGCCTGGATGAGGCACTTAGTGCCATGGTCTGGTTGACTGGCTAGGGCTGGGTGCTAGGTTGGACTGGATGAGCTTGGAGGTCTCTTCCAATCTGGTTGATTCCATTCTATTCTAGACTTCAGCCCTGGTGGTGTTGGGTTTGATTCTGGGGGTGTTTTATAATGGCAAATTTCTCAGTCAGGAGCAACATTCTACATCACAGCCACAGTTCCCAGCTGTTGTTTGGCTCATTTGGTCAGAGCTGTGGTTGTGAAAGCTCTCCCTGCCTGGGCTAAGTGCAATGCATCAGTGGTTCCCAGCAGGAGTTGTAAGGAGGTTGCTGCTTACCAGAAGTTCTTCTTTACTCAAGTAAAACACGAAAGAAGACTCACAGCCAAAGCAGCTTTTATGAAAAAAAGAGTTTTAAAGGGCCTAACAAGAGACAAATGTGTCAGGAATCAAAATGGTTTTGAGCTGGAAAGTCTAATACCACAGGAGGGGGGAGAGGGGGGGACAAGGCTAAATGTAAAGAGGTCACAGGAGGATGTCGCCTGCAGTACATCATCTTCCTGAGGGGGTGTACAATGGGTGTGAAAGGGGACAGGCCCCTGTCCATGGCTGTTTGCCACTGAGCTGGGCTCTGAGCCTTGCTCAGCATTAGTCTTGGCAGGCTCTCTTGCTTGGCTTTTTCTGCTGTGTGCCTGGAGGAGAAGCTCCTGCCCACAGCTCACCTGGCGCTGGGGTGACGCAGAGGATGGGCACAGGAGCAGGCAGAGGGCAGCTAAGGGGCAAGTCTGTCCAGTGCTGCCAGGAGTGTGTGCTTCAGCCAACAGCTCTCTGGGCTGCTCTGCAGAGCTGACATTAAACTCAGAAGGGCTCTGGGTAATTCCCAAAGGGGTGCAGATGTGGGCCAGCTCCTTCTGCTGGATGCTCTGCTGACCAAGGATCTTCTCTGGCCCAAGAAGAACATGAATTGCTTGAGATGTTGGACTGCACTCTGAAGTGAGACAGGGTCAAAAGACTCCCCTCTTTTCAACTGGAGGATTGGGACATTCTTGGGGTTTGAGGTTTGGGACACTCTTGGGTTTGGAGGTTTGGGACACTCTTGGGTTTGGAAGTTTGGGACACTCTTGGGTTTGGAGGTTTGGGAAACTCTTGGGTTTGGAGGTTTGGGACACTCTTGGGTTTGGAGGTTTGGGACACTCTTGGGTTTGGAGGTTTGGGACATTCTTGGGTTTTGAGGTTTGGGACACTCTTGGGTTTGGAGGTTTGGGACATTCTTGGGTTTTGAGGTTTGGGACACTCTTGGGTTTGGAGGTTTGGGACACTCTTGGGTTTGGAGGTTTGGGAAACTCTTGGGTTTGGAGGTTTGGGACACTCTTGGGTTTGGAGGTTTGGGACACTCTTGGGTTTGGAGGTTTGACTCAGCAAATCACCCTTGCTAACACCAGGAGGTTTGATTGTAAAGCTGCTGGAGTTGTCCAGAGTTAGAAAGCTTGCAGAACACTGCAGCTCTGTACTGTGTAGTCACACAGCACATGTGGTGGGACTCAGCTGGCTCCTCTCCAAAGCAACATTTTGTCTCTTATTGATAATTATTTGTCATAGACAGATGAAGGGAACACTCCCTCCCTGACAAGCCCTGGTTAGCTCTTCAAGCTGGGAGATAATTTGTCCCTAGTTAAACAGTAGATATTTATAGAGACATTTTCTGCTTGTACAAAATAACTTCAGAAGTTTGTTTAGGAGTGATTGAAATCAGCTGTTACTGAGCTGGAAAACTCAGCCACACAAGCCCAGCCTCCAGCCTGCAGTCTGTCTGTTTTCTGTTAATGCAGAGCTTTCTCCTTCCAGCAGCATTACCAAGCCAGGGCACTAACATCCATCTCCTGAAGAGGGGCAACTTCCATGAGTTTTAATGAGTCATAGAATCAAGCAGGTTGGAAGAGAGCTCCAAGCTCAGCCAGCCCAACCCAGCACCCAGCCCTGGCCAAGCAACCAGACCATGGCACTAAGTGCCCCAGCCAGGCTTGGCTTCAACACCTCCAGNCTCCCTGCAGGGAGCTGCAGACAGCAATGAGCTCTGCCCTGAGCCTCCTCTTCTGCAGGCTGCACACCCCCAGCTCCCTCAGCCTCTCCTCACAGGGCTGTGCTCCAGGCCCCTCCCCAGCCTTGCTGCCCTTCTCTCAACACCTTCCAGCACCTCAACATCTCTCTTCAATTCAGGAGCCCACAGCTGGACACAGCACTCCAGGTGTGGCCTGAGCAGTGCTGAGCACAGGGGCAGAAGAACTTCTCTTGTCCTGCTGCCCACACTGCTCCTGAGCCAGCCCAGGATGCCATTGGCTCTGCTGCCCACCTGGGCACACTGCTGCCTCCTCTTCAGCTCCTCTCTACTGGCACCCCCAGCAACATGTTCTGTAGAAGCCAAGTGAGTGGAGCAGAAAAAAATGTCTTGAAGGTAATGAACTGGACCTGTCTGATGTGCAAAGGAGCTTTCTAGGTGATGCACTTCCCACTGGAGGCAGCTATGCTCCACTGATGCCCTTCCTTCAGGCTGTTTCTGGAGCATGCTGCTTTCCTCCTCCATAAAATACTGATTTCAGTCAATTAATCACTAGGTTGACAAGAAGCAAGTTGCTGAGATTTTATTTTGGGGTTTTTATTTGTTTTGCTTGTTTGATGTCTGTTTTTTTCCCTCTTACATGTAAGTAATTACCATGAGTTCAGCAGCATTGCTTACCTTGCTGGTATTTAAATACAGAATCACAGAATAGATCTGGTTGGAAGAGACCTCCAAGCTCATCCAACCCAACCTTTGAGCCAGCACTTGAAGGGTCATAGAATCATAGAATCAACCAGATTGGAAGAGACCTCCAAGCTCATCCAGCCCAACCTCTGGGCCAGCACTTGAAGGGTCAATGCTATACAGAGTCACAGAATGGATCTGATTGGAAGAGACCTCCAAGCTCATCCAACCCAACCTTTGAGCCAGCACTTGAAGGGTCATAGAATCATAGAACCAAGACCTCCAAGCTTATCCAGTCCAACCTAGCACCCAGCCCTGGCCAATCAACCAGACCATGGCACTAAGTGCCCCAGCCAGGCTTGGCTTCAACACCTCCAGGGATGGTACACCACAGCCTTGACCTCTAAAGGGGGTATCCTATGGTCCAATGTCCCCCAGTGGTGGCTGCATTCCTGGGGACACACTCCCGTGCTGAGCAGCCTGCAAAATGCTTTCATCACAACAAAATGCCAAAGATGCCTTTAACATATTTCAGCTGAAGGTGCCTGAGAGTGGAGGGAGAAAGGAAAAACCTCTCCACATTTAATCTCAGAGTCAGAAGTTTATTGCTGATGTTTACACAGATGCCCCAGAGCTGGAGCCACTGCACATCTGGGGAGTAGGCGGCTAAGGCTCCCTTTCAGCTTTCTGACTGGAAACACAGGCAGAGGAGGATGCCTGACAGCATGAATAAATCAACATGTTGTCCACAGGAAACAAGGAGATAGCTGGGATGAAGCATAAATAATGTAATACTAACATGCAGAGATTAGTTCATACCTTCCCCCAGCCCCCTTCTAGAGGGCTGCAGTGAATGTTTGGCTGGAAGAGTTCTTAGAGAGCTGCTCTAAGCACACAGCTAGGAATGATCTCTTCACCTCCACACCAAAGGCTGGATTAACCAGATTCCACATGGCCCCAGACAGAGGGGCAGAGGAAGATGCTGGACACAGAAGATAACAAGGAAAGAGCTTTTGACATGTTTCACCCTAGCTTTGGTTAAGGGCAGTGAAAGAACAAAAGGCTTCTTGGTTTCAGCAACATAAAACCCTCCACTATTTTATGCCTTGCATAAAACTTCCCAGGTTATAAGAATGAAGAGGCCTGACATTTCTTTAGTCATCTGCTGTTCCCCATCAAAACAAAAACCAAAGTTCTCATCATTTATCTTTTGCAAGAGCAGAGCTGCTTAAACTGGCTTAGTCACAGTGGTTCAAAACCTGATCTAGTGGAGCATGTCCCTGCTGACTGCAGAGCAGGTTGGGATGGGTGACTTTGGGGGTCTCTTCCAACCCAGACCATTCTGTGAATCTGTGAGCCTGTGATGCTCTGATTCTGTGATCCTTTGAGTCTATGATTCTGTGAGTCTGGTTCTGTGATTCTGTGATGCTGTGGTTCTGTGATTCTGAGTCTGTGAGTGTGAGAGTCTGAGAGCCTCTGATTCTGTGAGTCTGTGATGCTGTGATGCTCTGAATCTGTGATTCTATGAGTCTGTGGTTCTGTGATTCTGTGATTCTGAGTCTGTGAGTGTGAGAGTCTGAGAGCCTCTGATTCTGTGAGTCTGTGATGCTGTGATGCTCTGAATCTGTGATTCTATGAGTCTGTGGTTCTGTGATTCTGTGATTCTGAGTCTGTGAGTCTGTGAGTCTGAGAGTCTGTGAGTCTGTGATGCTGTGGTTCTGTGATTCTGAGTCTGTGAGTGTGAGAGTCTGAGAGTCTCTGATTCTGTGATTCTGTGATTCTGTGGTTCTGTGATTCTGTGATTCTGAGTCTGTGAGGTTCTGTGATTCTGTGATTCTGAGTCTGTGAGTCTCTGACTCTGAGAGTCTGTGATTCTGTGAGTCTGATTCTGTGATGCTCTGATTCTGTGAGTCTGTGATTCTGTGATGCTGTGGTTCTGTGATTCTGAGTCTGTGAGTCTGATTCTGTGAGTCTTTTATTCTGTGAGTCTCAGATTCTGTGGTTCTGTGAGTCTGAGTCTGTGATGCTGTGATTCTGTGATGTTGTGATTCTGTGACTGTGATTCTATGAGTCTGTTATTCTGAGTCTGATTCTGTGATGCTGTGATTCTGAGATTCTGTGTCTGTGATGCTGTGATTCTGTGAGTCTGTGAGTCTGATGCTGTGAGTCTCTGATTCTATGAGTCTGATTCTGTGATGCTGTGATTCTGTGATTCTGAGTCTGTGATGCTCTGATTCTGTGAGTCTGCAATTCTATCATTCTGTGAGCCTGATTCTGTGATCCTATGAATCTGCAAGTCTGTGAGTCTCTGATTCTGTCATTCTGTGATTCTGTGATGCTGTGAGTCTGTGACTCTGAGTGTCTGTGAGTCTCAGTCTGTGAGTCTGTGATTAAAGTGAGACTCTTGGTTGTGTTCTGTAGTTTAAAGGGAGACTCTTGGTTGTGTTCTGTGTTTGAAAGG
>WAAF01014746.1:95322-110770 GCA_013400475.1 Tricholaema leucomelas | reverse complement strand
ATTGACCCCAAGCGGAACTGAGCCGCGGGGAAAACTCTCTCTGTTAATAGTCTGTTAATAGTTGAATGCCAGTCATTGTAATATAGTTCTTAGTAAGCCGTTTATTGTGATATTAGCCCATAAGGTCGACCCATAACCGTGAATGAACAATATTTAATACAGTGGTTGGGGGGTGTTGAGAGTTAAGAATATTGAGTTTAATAAACATATATTTTTATATAACTATCTCGCACCCATGATTTCTTCCCTTCGCCACAAACGGGCGATAAGGGCAGAATTCCCCTCCGCCACATCTTCTCTTCTCCAGACTAACCAGCCCAGGTCCCTCAGCCTCTCCTCGTAAGCTGTGCCCTCCAGTCCCCTCATCATCCTTGTAGCTCTCCTCTGGACCCTCTCCAGCAGATCATAGAATCACAGAATCAACCAGGTTGGTAGAGACCTCCAAGATCATCCAGTCCAAACTAGCACCCAGCCCTATCCAGTCATCTAGACCATGGCACTAAATGCCTCACCCAGTCTTTTCTTGAACAGCTCCAGGGACGGTGACTCCACCACCTCCCTGTCTCTCTTAAACTGGGGAGCCCAAAACTGAACTCATTAATTTAGTTTTACTATTGTGCACATAACACAAGTCAGAGAATCCAGGATACAGGAGCAGGTTTTAAGAAATACAATCCTGCTAGCTTCATGGGCTTACTCTGTTTTGAGTGTTCATTCCACTGGTAAAATCCAGTGTGCCAAATAACTGGGGGAAAAAGTAATCTTCAGGGGAAAAATTGACTAGTTCTGTTCTCATTCTGTTTGTCTCTTTCTTTCATTTAGTTATATGGTCCCCAGTATCTGAAGGGAGCCTACAGGAAGGCTGGGGAGGGACTATTTACAAGGTCTAGTAATGTCAGGACAAGCGGGAATGGGTTTAAACTGGAAGAGGGGAGATTTAGACTGGATGTTAGGAGGAAATTCTTTCCAGTGAGGGTGGTAAGGCACTGGAACAGGTTGCCCAGGGAGGTTGTGGATGCTTCCTCCCTGGAGGTGTTTAAGGCCAGGCTGGATGAGGCCTTGAGCAACCTGCTCTAGTGGGAGGTGTCCCTGCCTATGGCAGGGGGTTGGAGCTGGATGATCCTTGAGGTCCCTTCCAACCTAAACCAGTCTATGATTTTATTATTCTGTAACATGTGCCTCAATGACATCGGTGTAGATAATGTCTTCAGCAGAGTCATCTCAAGGTGCCAGTTGTCTTTTATGAAGCAAGGCTCACATTTCTGTCCTTTTTAAATGTCCCATTTATTCAGTGCTGAATTATAGCTGGACAATTCATCCTGACTAAACTAACTAGGGTAGTTGCACACACTGCTGCCTGTCTGTTGCAGGTCATCATTATGATATTAATGACCATCTGTAAGCAAAGCACATGGGCAGGGTATGATTAGTGCAAGCAATTTAGCCTCTATGCTTTTTGTGGGCATGAATGCAGTTTAAATTAAACTGCAGTTGGCTACAGCTGAAAAAAGCTTTTATTTAGCCTGTAATGAGCAGACTTCAGTTTTCTCACAAAATCCACTCCTTCAATAACTACTGACAAGACAACTGTGCTGTTGCAAAGGCTCTGTTGTCTACATCTTCTCTTTCTGCACTATTGGCTGGGAAAACTCAATATACTCAAAATTTTACTCCTCTTTTAACTTTTCCTGGGAGTGAAATATTATTTTTGCTCTTGTTTAAATTAGAATTCTGCCTGTTGTATTTCAGTTGTTTTGACTTGAATGAAAATGTTGCACAGTTTCACTTTTTTTTCTCTTCTGAAGCCAAGGTGTTTTCTTTTCAAGCTGAAAAGCTGATTACTAGAATATAATACTCCCCACAGCAGTGCAAATTAGTCGTCCACTGTGCAGCTTTGCAGCCAAAGGAAGACATAAGACTGTTTTAGAGTCAGTCTCTAGGGATCCAGTACTCCAATTCATTCTGCTGTTTGTATCTCAGAAACCCTCCAGAGTGCAATCCAATGACCATTGAAGCCAACTGGCATTGAACTGTGTCATAAATCCAAATCTTGTGATCAACAGGGTTTAAAAAGCCCTCGACAGGGGAAAACTGTGGATGTTCCTGCTGCAGTGGCAAGAAGGTCTAGAAAAGAGCCATGGCTGTATGCACAGGAGAAGAGAGGAAGGAGAAAGGGAGTCATTTTACCCCTAACTCTGCTTTAGTCAGGCTAAGGAGGAAAGAGGAGGTATAGATCTGACATCCATAAATTAAAGATAACATTGGAAAATCAGAGAGAACACAGCAAAAACAGGGCAATTACTTAAGAACTGATACATCAGCGATGTGTTACTATGTCAAACAGAGTGTTCACTGCCTTTGCAAGGATAAAACTGGATGCCCTTAATGAGCATGGGATTTAGTAGAGGTATGTGAAGGATTTAGTAGAGGTATGTGAGGGGGTACCTGCAGTCTGTATAGGGTATGAGACCCATTTTGTGTTCATGTCTTTAAGCTCTGTGAATCTGAGAGGTGCAACAGCCTTACTACAGGGCTCAGAAGCAACAAACCTGTTCTAACAGCTTTCAGAGCAAATAATATTCTGCTTAAATCCAAGCCTGTTGGCTTGCACAGAAGCAATGAAAGAGCTGATCTCAGTAGTGGGACCATTTCCCCAAAGCCTGTTTGGGTAGGTTATCATAGAATCATAGAATGGTTCAGGTTGGAAGGGACCTCAAGGATCATCCAGCTCCAACCCCCTGCCACAGGCAGGGACACCTCCCACTAGAGCAGGCTGCTCAAGGCCTCATCCAGCCTGGCCTTAAACACCTCCAGGGAGGAAGCATCCACAACCTCCCTGGGCAACCTGTGCCAGTGCCTTACCACCCTCACTGTAAAGAACTTCCTCCAAACATCCAGTCGGAATCTCCCCTCTTCCAGTTTAAACCCATTCCCCCTCGTCCTAACATTACTAGACTGTGTAAAGAGTCCCTCCCCAGCCTTCCTGTAGGCTCCCTTCAGATACTGGAAAGCCACTCTAAGGTCTCCTCGAAGCCTTCTCCTCTCCAGGCTGAAGAGCCCCAACTCTCTCAGCCTGTCCTCATAGCAGAGGTGCTGCAGCCCTCTGATCATCTTCGTGGCTCTCCTCTGGACCCGCTCCAGCAGTTCCATGTCCTTCTTGTATTGGGGGCTCCAGAACTGCACACAGTACTCCAGGTTGTTAATAGGCCTCTGGGATGGCATTCCTAGGATGTCATAAGGGCTTGGATTTCTTATATATATGAAAAAAAAAAATCTGTGTTGGACACAGGACATATTGTATTGGGGTTTTCAGCACAATATAAAGGACTATAGGCTAATGTTGACTTTTTTTTCCCAAATTCTTTTAGCTATGATCTTTTCATACTACTTTTCCCATTTAATTCTCTCTCTATTTTGATTGATGTTGATGTGGAGCAACTATATTTAGCTTACAATTATCCAGTCTCTTGCCTTAACATCTGAACTTGACCATCCCTGAAAATGTTATTGGGCCAGCTGGACTTTTGACTTTGTTTTGGTTGGTCTCTTCTGCCAGGCAACCAGCAATAGAACAAGCAGACACAGTCTCAAGTTGTGCTGGGGGAGGTCTAGGCTGCATGTTAGGAGGAAATTCTTCACAGAGAGAGTGATTGGCATTGGATTGGGCTGCCCAGGGAGGTGATGGAGTTGCTGTCCCTGGAGGTGTTCAAGCAAAGCCTGGCTGAGGCACTTAGTGCCATTGTCTAGTTGATTGGCTAGGGCTGGATGCTAGGTTGGACTGGATGATCTTGGAGGCCTCTTCCAACCTGGTTGATTCTATGATTCTATGTTTTTATGCTGTAAGATGGTTGGTATATGGAGTATGAGCTTCCAAAATCTACAAGACATTAAGAATTTCCATATTTTTCATCACAGACACACTTTGAAAACTTATTTTCTGTTACTCTGAAGACTCTTTCATTAACATTCATGTGTTAAGCGCAGGGAAAATAATGTCTAATTGCTATATAAGAAGTTTGTAATTTACAGTCAAAATCTAAGTATCTATTGGTGATGTAGCACTAAATAAAAAAGACTTAAGCCTAGCTAAAATATTTCCATAAAGAAGGCAGAGGTGAAGTGTGGATCTTCTTGTTATGAAATTCCTTTATTCTCTGGCTGGCTGGAATTTTTGGGGAAAGCATGCTGATTATTTCTGGTGTTTGACCAGCACTCCCACATATTAGAAACACTTAGCATAAAGTGGGCCCAGTGGGAGCACTGTTAGAAAGATTCCAAATGAATGTGTGCTTGATTTGTGGCCAACTGCTCAGTTTGACCATGATCAAATCCATTCTCATTTGCTGCTGCTGAAAGTGTGTGTCAAAGTCTGTTTGCTTGGCATTACTGCTCTGGAATGCTTTACCCTCTAAGCAATAATAATGTTTGCCTTCACATGTGGAAACATATTAATAACTGAAGCAGAACAGGAGCTGGTTACTGTGTCAGGTGCTTACCTTGTGCTATTTACTTTTCTTATGTCTGAGTAGGCTAATGGTGCATCAGTGAGTGCTGTTCTTAGGTAATCAGCTACATGCCCTAAATAATTAACAGGAAATAGCTCGTGATAGGAAGTATCAACCAGTACTTGTGCATCCAGCAATGCAGAGCAGTACAGTAACAGAAATTAGTACTTGTTCTGACTGGTATTTCACTTTCAATTAACGTGTTAGCACATTTTCTCCTGTTTGAAAACAGATACTTTTTGCACTAGGCTGCTCGCAGCAAATCTCTTACACTGCAGAAGGAAGGGAGACGAAGGTGCAGTATGTAATGTTTCCTCTCTTGATAAGTACAACTGCCTTGTGACCTCTAGGTCCAAAGCACACTGATATATAGAACAGGCCACCTCCTTTCAGTGATTAGGGAATCCAGATTTGAGAGCCTCCCAGGCCACAGAGAAATTGCATACTGATGGAAATAGCAATGAAACAATTTGTGTTACCCTGAATCACGGGATCACCTCACCCTTCTTTGAAAGTTGTGGATCCCAGAAGTTCATCCCAGTTGCTTACTCTAGCCAGATAAGAAGTTTTGTGGGAGCATACAGCTGGGAATGCAAAGAAATATTCTGGTTTGCCAATCTCATCACATAATACCATTTAGAAACCCTGTTCAGAAACAAATTGTTTATGGTTCATTGGTGTTGTCCTTTAGCTAAAATATTAAGTTTTTTTTCCTGGAATTTGCATCACCACACTATTGCCCTGTGTGTCTCTCAGGAGAGTGAACTTACTTACTATTCTTTTTTAGTTTGTACAGCATTGGAAAATAAAGTCTACCATTTTCAGTCTCTTCCAACAAAATATGTTCTCTTTTACCCAATCCATTCAGTGAATCTAACTCTTAAATCCAGTCTCCTGACTCAGTTCTCATTGGTGCCTCACACAAGGGCATTCATGGAGAGCATGGAGAGGAGCCCTGAGAAGGACCTGGGGGTCTGGGTTGACGAAAAGCTCAACATGAGCCAGCAGTGTGCACATGCAGCCCAGACAGCAACCCTGTGCTGGGCTGCATCAGGAGAAGTGTGGCCAGCAGGCAAAGGAGGTGATTCTGCCCCTTTACTCTGCTCTCGTCAGACCCCACCTGGAGTACTGTGTGCAGTTCTGGAGCCCCCAACACAAGAAGGACATGGAACTGCTGGAGCGGGTCCAGAGGAGAGCCACGAAGATGATCAGAGGGCTGCAGCACCTCTGCTATGAGGACAGGCTGAGAGAGTTGGGGCTCTTCAGCCTGGAGAAGAGAAGGCTTCGAGCAGACCTTAGAGTGGCTTTCCAGTATCTGAAGGGAGCCTACAGGAAGGCTGGGGAGGGACTATTGACAAGGTCTGGTAATGTCAGGATGAGGGGGAATGGGTTTAAGCTGGAAGAAGGGAGATTCCGACTGGATGTTAGGAGGAAGTTCTTTACAGTGAGGGTGGTGAGACACCGGCACAGGTTGCCCAGGGAGGTTGTGGATGCTTCCTCCCTGGAGGCATTTAAAACCAGGCTGGATGAAGCCTTGAGCAACCTGCTCTAGTGGGAGGTGTCCCTGCCTATGTCAGGGGGTTGGAGCTGGATGATCCTTGAGGTCCCTCCAACCTAAACCATTCTATGATTCTATGGTTCTATGATTCATCCTTCCTCCTTAAGGTAGTGTGTGCCTTAACAGTTACTGTCTATTATTTCAGCAGCTCTTCTTTCTCTGTCCACAACATGTGACTCATTAAAGAACTCTTTTTTCTTCTAATATCCCTGAACATTTTCATCCTTGCCATGTCCAATTCATGAGCTCTCTAATCAGCTCTCTCCTCGCTCACCATATGGGTAACACACACTTGGCTGTGAAACCATGTTTCATTTCAAGCATTTTTTATACCACTACAATTCTTTCTTTGTTTTCCAGGGTCTTAATGATGTCTCTCAATCCTGCATCATCAGAAAGATTCCCAGAATTAGAACCAGACCACCTAGTGAAAAGTGATTCCAAGACCTATTGCTTCCAGAGCTCCTCTCATAACTTAATCTAAGCTGTTTCCCTATCCCCTTTAGTTAGTTCCTCAGTAATTGAACATTTTGCTCTAACTTACTCAGTTCAACTTGTAATTTCCCACATGCTAAGCTGAGGGGACATTTCTTCCTAAAGAAAAAACAGCTATACTAAAGGTGAAGTCTGAGTTTGATACAACTGACCTTTATTGAAACTTTTTCTGTATTGCCTTTTTTTCCCTTCCCTTCTCCCTCTCTCTTTATGTATAGGATATGTTAGTTATAATTTTGTTTGTGAAATTTCATACAATCATAGAATCAGTCAGGGCTGGAAGGGACCCCAGGGATCACCTAGTTCCAACCCCCATTCATACTCCAGTTCTTTGAGTTCCAGCATGGAAGAACACTCCAACTACGTCTCCAGATGTTGTCATTCCCATTAGCTCAGTTACATTTCTTTAGAAAGTCTATAACTTTGCTTAATAAAATTACAGAGCTGGAAGAAAAGTTTCAGCACCTAATCTACCACAATTATCTATAGCTACATAATTCTAAACTTCTAACTGCCCATCCTTGCCTATAAACATTCAATCCAGTAGTGATACCAGGAAATTTATTCCAGAGTTTTTCTATCCTTATCATTAAAATTTCCTTTGTGTATGCAATTTAAACTAATTAGTTCCCATTCCAGACATCATGGACATGGATGGCATCTTGGCTGTAACAGCTTTCTCATAGAATCAACCAGGTTGGAAGAGACCTCCAAGATCATCCAGTCCAACCTAGTAGCCAGCCCTATCCAGTCAACTAGACCATGGCACTAAGTGCCTCAGCCAAGCTTTTCTTGAAAAGAAAAAGCTTGTCTGCTTATGGGCTATTATACACCTCTCAAGGACCTTCTCAGTAAGATAAATGGTCCCAGTTCTTTGGTTCACACACAACTGGTTGTATTAGTTTAGATACTAACCAGCCTCACTGTTGCTTTTTTGGACAGTATCTTTTTATGAGCACTGTGCTTAAAGAGAACAAAGTCTCTCTTTGCATTGAGTCAAATATACGAATTACAGAATCACAGAACTTCCCAGATTGGAAAAGACCTTCAAGATCATCGAGTCCATTCATTAGTTTCACACTGACAAGGCCTTGACTAAACCAAATCCCTCAGCACATCTAATCACTACGAATCGACCACCAGGATCATCCAGTCCAACCTTCATCCCAGCATCCTTAATCACTAGACCATAGCCTCAAGTGCCTCTTCCACTCTCCTCTTAAATATCTCCAGGGTTGGTGGCTCCACCATCTCCCTGGGCAGTCTGTTCCAGTGCCTGACCACCCACTCAGTAAAGAACTTCCTCCCAACGTCCAATGTAAATCTCCCCTGATGCAACTTGAGGCCATTTCCTCTTGTCCTATCATTAGTAATTCGGGAGAAGAGACCAGCTCCAGCCTCATTACAACTTCCTTTCAGGTAGTTGTACAGGGCAACAAGGTCCCCTCTCAGCCTCCTCTTCTCCAGACTAAATAACCCCAGTTTCCTTAGCTGCTCCTCATAGGTCATGTCTTCCAGACCTCTCACCAGCCTCATCGCCCTTCTCTGCACCCGCTCCAGCACCTCAATGTCCCTCCTATACTGTGGTGGCCAACACTGGACACAGCACTTGAAGTGTGGTCTCAGGAGTGCTGAATTACCTGACGTGCTTTCTCTGAGCACTCCTGCCTGACTCATGGTCACCTCCTGATCTGCTAAAACTCTGAGCTCTTTGTCAGTGAAATTCCTCCCAGCCGGTTGCCACTTAGCTCAGAAAAGCAGAGCTGATTATTCCTACTGAAATATTATTTACTTTGCTTTTACTCCCTAACCAACTTTGAATATCTTCCTGCCAATTTTCAGAATGTTCCTTCAATAAACAAGATAATTCTGAATTGTCGACGTGCGTGTAGTCGCTCCTTGCTCCATATCCTCTGCAAATCTAATAACTTACTTCCTATTCCATCATTCCTGTTAATGACAATATTGAATAAATGCAGACTTAGGCCAGACTCCTGCAGAATGTCACTCAATACGTCCTTCCATTCGGATAATGAACCATTGATAAGTACTCGGTATGTATAGATTTCCAATCGCTTTTTTACTCCCCTCATACCAGTTTCACTGAGGCAATATTTTCCTAGCTTGCTAATGAGACTGTTGTGTGAGATNCTGTGAGGAGAGGCTGAGGGCGCTGGGGTTGTTTAGCCTGAAGAAGAGGAGGCTCAGGGGTGACCACATTGCTGTCTACAACTACCTGAAGGAAGGCTGTAGCCAGGTGAGGGTTGGTCTCTTCTGCCAGGCAACCAGAAATAGAACAAGGGGACAGAGCCTCAAATTGTGCTGGGAGAAGTATAGTCTGGATGTTAGGAGAAAGTTGTTGCCAGAGAGAGTGATTGGCATTGGAATGGGCTGCCCAGGGAGGTGGTGGAGTCACCGTCCCTGGCGGTGTTGAAGAAAAGTCTGGATGAGGCACTTAGTGCCATGGTCTGTTTGATTGGACAGGGCTGGGTGCTAGGTTGGGCTGGATGATCTTGGAGGTCTCTTCCAACCTGGTTGATTCTATGATTCCATGATACTGTCAAAACCTTATTAAGGTTGAATATACCCATTGCTTCTCTCTCATTCACACAACCCTGGATTTGGTCAAAGAAGGTTAGATGGATTTAACACAGCTTTCTCACAAGAAGTCTATGGCATCTGCTGCTTAGTGACTTATTTCACAGGAGCCAGTTTGTGCCAGATTTTTCTAGAAATCAAAATGAAGATGGGTGGCCTCAGTTCCTTTAAAGGATTTCTCTATTTTGTCTTCCTTAATAACTTGAAATCCCCTGGCTCTGCCTCTTTATACACTTCCATCTTTCACTGCCACTGTTTTGTGCATTCAGTGCACTTTTTATTGCCTACTTTCTCTTTTATTTTAGCATTTGACTGGAAAGAAAAGGCAGAGTATTTATTTGGTTCAAAGCTCTGTATTATATTTCCTTCCTGCCATGGAAAATACTTTGATTTTTTAAAATGACTTCACTATTTCCCTTCTCTTGTGTCAGGTTTTACTGTCTTTGGCTTTGTAGAGGAAACGAGGGGTGGAAGGAATTGTACAATCTTAGCCAGGTTCCCCAACACAGTAGACTTCCTCTGCTTCTGCAAGCTTTTGTTGTGTACAGGAATGACTTGCTTATCTATGGAGCAGAGCATGCACTCACTGTGCACCACTACTGCTCCTTTGCCCCTAAAAGACTGTGAAACAACTGCACAAAGTAAGGGCAGGCTGCAAGGGTGGGAGCAGCAATGAGCTTTGACAGCCTCTTAATGGGACAGAGCTTCATAAACTCATCTACAGGCCTGCAACACAAACCCTATGAGGAGAGGATGAGGGCGCTGGGGGTGTTTAGCCCAGAGAAGAGGAGGCTCAGGGGAGACCTCATTGCTGTCTACAACTACCTGAAGGGAGGCTGTGCCAGGTGGGGATTGATCTCCCAAGCAACCGGCAACAGAACAGGGGGACACAGTCTCAAGTATTGTTGGGAGATGTCTAGGCTGGATGTTAGGTGGAAGTTCTTCCCAGAGAGAGTGATTGGCATTGGAATGGACTGCCCAGGGAGGTGGTGGAGTTGCCATCTCTGGAGGTGTTAAAAAAAAAAGCCTGGCTGAGGCACTTAGTGCCACGTTCTAGTTGGCTGGATAGGGCTGGGTGCTAGGTTGGACTGAATGATCTTGGAAGTTTCTCCCAACCTGGTTAATTCTATGATTCCTCAAGCTGTGCCTGCAACTCTGTGGGTCAGTGCAAATTTTCATGGGTATTATACCTTCTAATGAAACTCTGGAAATACTGAAGTCCATGGAAAATATATAAATTTATGACCTTAAACCAGAGATTTCTACTTCAGAAATGTGTTTTTTTTTTCTTCAGTCAGTTTTCTGCTATATCCTAGAAGTGAAGAATCAATGTTTCTTTCTTTTGCCCTTTTCCTGCTTTTAGCTTTTGCTGTAGAGTTTTTCCCCCCGTTGAAGATACTGCAATTTTCTGAAGTCCAAGAGCTTGCTAAGCTTTTGCTTGCCATCAGAGAGGTCTTGCTGGCTGGATCATTTCCTAAGGTCTCCACTCTATTAAGCTAATCCATGAACATTTGTTGCATTTTAGAGTGTTTAGGCTTCCTGAGCATGGTTTATTACACCATTTAAATATTTTTATTAATTTTAAAGGTCAGGCAAAATCAATCAAAACAAATCAATTTACATTTTAAAAACTGGGTTAATATGACACCATTACAGTGACAGAGATTGAGAGACCCCCTAGGTTCAGAGATAAATTAGAATGGATTTAGCAAAATAAACAACTGCTGTAATTGTGAAGAGTAAGAACAGAAAGGATGAGGTGAGGAGAAAGTTCTTCACTGAGAGAGTCATTGGCTACTGGAATGGGCTGCCCAGGGAGGTGGTGGAGTCGCCGTCCCTGGAGCTGTTCAAGGCAAGGTTGGACGTGGCACTTGGTGCCATGGTCTAGCCTTGAGCTCTGTGGTGAAGGGTTGGACTTGATGATCTGTGAGGTCTCTTCCAACCTTGGTGATACTGTGATACTGTGTGATACTGTGATGTGTGAGTAAATACCTGATAGGACCAAGTTAATTACTGTGATGCATCAAAGAGAAAGAAAAGAGATGTAAGGCTGAATCTGCATCTGAGGTAATTCTAGGGTGGTGATTCTGATTCAAAACTAAATGAGAACTGTTCCACAGGTACTCCTAAGCAGAGTTATGAGCAGTATATTCATCTCCCAGCTGAAGCCTAGCTCTGTAGAATCATAGAATCAACCAGGTTGGAAGAGACCTCCAAGATCATCCAGTCCAACCTATCACCCAGCCCTATCCAGACATCTAGACCATGGCACTAAATGCCTCATCCATATACAGTGTGAATAAAGACAACATATTCATAAACTTTCCTCCAACTCCTCTCCTGTTGACACATGTTTGCCTAGTTTCAGATCATCATACTACCTGGTAACCTTGCTTACTACTGCCTGTTTAAAATTCAAACATTAAAGGAATATTATAGACCATAGTAGGGCTCTTGCACAGCTCTTCTCTGATGGAGAAGAGTATGTCGGATACTGAACACATGGATAAGAAATGATGTCAGATGAAATTTCCTGCTATTTGTACACTCTAAGGAAATTTGGGTGAGGCAGTTCAACAACTCAGTGGCATCTCAAAAATGAAAGGTTTTGCTGCAGTTCTTTCCTGCTTCTTTCCCTGTTTACTTAAGAGACGAAACAAGCCTGTAATTGCCAAGGTGGTAACAAATGTCAATACTTTGGCCAGAACTCAGAGGGCAAGTGGCAGTCTAAGCACTGACCTTCCATCATGTGGCAGTGTCTTTATGATTTCTCACTTTTAAAAACAGTCCATTAATCACACTCAGACCTTTTTATATATTACAGTGGATGTGAATATATTTGCAGTCTCCCCTGCCCCACAGACTTGCTCCATTTCATCTCTTTAAAGGAAAAAGCTCTATTTTGTGCATAAATTTGATAGAAAGAAAAAGCTCACAGTTTTGCTATTATATTTCCAAATTCTAACTGGATTAATTTCACCTGAAGTGTCCAATGGGAATGTAGCTGCACCATTCTGGAGCAGGATTCAGCTCAAAAAAGAGGAGAGCAGCTCAGCAATGTAAACACAGAGCTGAACAAACCACTTGGAAATGAGATATCCTGGATACTTCTGTTCATTTTCAGAAGCTGAAGCAACTTCAACACTCCAAGGAATTCTTAGAATGTGTGGGGAAAACAGCTTCTGTATTTTTCTGCCTTTTACAAGATGCATTCAGGACTAGGACCAGAAATGCTAATGTGTTGATCAGAAGCTGCTCTAAATGTTGGTTGAAATTAGCAGACTATTTGCCAGAAATATTATTAGAAGACCCTGCTTTTGTCAGTTTTACAACACAACCCAATTGCAGCAGCTTCAGATCCTTGGATACACATCACTGTCTGAAATTCCAGATGGTTTTCCCAACCAAGTTCCTATCTTTTAAGATTTGCCATTAGCCATAGCCACCTTAAATCTTTCAGCTGATAATCTTCAATAGCAGCTTGAGTGAAACTTAGCTGCTTAGTGATTGCACTTGTAGAAAATAATATATTTACTTCTTAAAATGAGCATTTCTATGTTAAAAATCCTTCTAAGCATAAGGCATAAGAAAAAAAACCCCAAAAGGCGAATCTTGGAACAAAGCTGATAACATTGTGCACATGTGGTTTGGTGACAGATTGGAAAGCTTCTTGAGAAGCAGGACTGCTTGGCAAAGCCAGGATGATTTCTGTAGTCCTTTCTCAGGAAAAAAAATCCCCCAAACCAAACTTCACTGTGTCTCAGGAGGAAGGAAGATCTGGTAGATATGGCACTAGTATCAGGAGACCAGGCTCTTCCTGCCTGACCTTTTGACTGCTCGCTTAATCTCCCCATGCGCAATTAATAAGCACATCACTGGGGATAGCAACCCTCCTATCTCTTGTTCTCTCATCACATGTCATGTTTGTTTTACCTTTGGGTGATAAACCTGCTCTCTGGTAGTGGCCTTTTATGACCTCCTTTTACAACTCTCCAAGCTCTGAGGCTGCTTTGAAAAATAGATAAGACTGTTGGGTCTGAGCACTGAAGATGAAGTCCTGCCCCGGAAAGCTGTGCATCTGGACAATGTGTGCAGCAATGCGCTGTCAATGCAGCAGTTGTGTGGCCACAGGTCCTGGGATGAGGGAAGAATCGGGGGGGGTAAAGTGACGCTGTGGGTAAGTGTAGAATCATAGAATCATAGAATCAACCAGGTTGGAAGAGACCTCCAAGATCATCCATTTCAACCTAGCCAACCTAGCACCCAGCCCTAGCCAATCAAATAGACCATGGCACTAAGTGCCTCATCCAGGCTTTGCTTGACTACCTCCAGGGACGGCGACTCCACCACCTAGGCGTAGGGGCTGAAGCTACTCATTCCACTCCAGATTTAAAGTACAAATCATGAGCTAGCTCTGGCTGACACAGCTACTAAGCATTTGTTGGTTTCAACAATCTGCAGCTCGTTTGCTAATGAAAAGCAAACAGAGCCCTGATGTTACTATAATGGGTGGAGTTTTCCCCTCTCCATCTTCAACTATCCTAAAATAGCCATCTCAGTCCTGGTCACCAGTTCTCCAAGGGAAAATTACACTAAGTGAATGGAACATATTTTTTTAATGCCAGGCTTTAGCAATTATTTTGTCAGGTTCCAGAACTCTGGAAAACAGGGTTTCCTAGTGGAAACTTACTCTCCTCTCACCCAGATAACACTGTCACAGTAGTTAATATCATGTGTCTCGTGATACTGACTGTCAGCTTAAATTGATTACCCAGGATGTTTTCCCCACACCCTGCTGTAAGATGTCACTGTTCATATTTATAACTGACCTCTATCTACATATCTAACAGATTTAATGTACAAAATTTTGCCCTCATTCTCTTCATGGATGTTTATTGAAGAAACAGAAAAATACAGTATTTGGTATTACTGTATTTGATATTACTTTCCCCCTCCTGTCACTTCTGACATGAAAAAAAAAAATAATTACTGGATCATAAAATAATTTGTAGGTTTGAAAATGAATTGTAGGTTTCCAAACTCTCTTTCAGCTCCACACTACCATACCACATAAGTATATATTTATGACCTGGATAGATTTAACCCAAGTGATTAAAAAAAGCCAATCAACTGAACAAATTAGTTGCATTCAAGTGTCAATTGCTTCTGAACGTCCAGGCTTGCACTTCTTGTAAAGGTTGTTTCCCTGAATGCTAGAGAGATGAAAGATTGAAATCCTCAGTTCTAGGAATTGCTTTTTTTATGGTTCCTGGAGATGCCTCCCTGAGGACCCAGAACACGATGGCATACTTTGGTAAAGAAACAAAAGGCTGCCTACTTAATAAACATGCTGCCCTTTCATATTTTAAGATATCTAAACAGTATTTGCATTTCCCCAGTCTAGTAAAACTTCTGACAAACATCTCAAACCATCAGGTAAATAAGAGAAATGAAGCTTCCCTTACTATACAACAAAGGTGGGTTTTGATGTTTAAAGTACCGTATTCCATCTAAGGAGACCATTATGGTGATGCTGGACAGAACTAATGAATGTTTTCTTTGATCCTTGAGATCTGATGTCAGGAATATCAGATCTTGAGAAAAGTAGATGAATTTGGATCTGTATTCATCACATGTTTGTAAAAGGAATGGCGGATGAATAGCTGTTCCTTTGAAGGAGAGGAGCTGAAGAAGAAAAAAGACGCATATTTTAACTAGCAGCCCTTTGGTAAAACATGAGCACAAGTAAATGGAACAGATAAGACCCTTCCAGCTGTCATGTTCCACCTCTGCTGGGCCCAGCAGGCAGATCTGCATTGACTCAGACCACGCCACAGAAACAATGACCTCAACAATGTACAAACTTGCTACCTCTCACAGACTCCTTCTCCCGTGCAATCTGTCTTGCTGCCCGAAGAGGTTCAATACACAGGACGCAGGTTTCTCCTGCTTTGAAGAGTCATTCATGCAGCTGTGGTGCATTGGGATCCTTCAGTTTTCTTGATGAAGAAGCTGAATGGCTCAACACAATTCCTCTGTGATCTGTGCTAGATTGAGTGGTCCTGCTCTGGCAGGGGAGTTGGACTCGATGATCTCCTTGGGTCCCTTCCAACTCACAGTATCACAGTATCACAGTACCACCAAGGTTGGAAGAGACCTCATAGATCATCAAGTCCAAGCCGTTAGCACAGAGCTCAAGGCTAGACCATGGCACCAAGTGCCACGTCCAATCTTGCCTTGAACAGCTCCAGGGACGGCGACTCCACCACCTCCCTGGGCAGCCCATTCCAGT